>JAFVLL020040971.1:0-19345 GCA_021397915.2 Tor tambroides
CGGTCTCACGATGAAAATGCAATCTCAAGTGTCCTACCCCGAAGTCTAAATGCATTTAGGAAAAACAGCATTTAAATCATCATTTTGCTAGTTTTTGCATGGACATGTTAAACATATCTAATCAATTTGTGTAATACATTTTCATTTTGCAAATTATAAAGTGTTACAATGTTTTTATTTTGCATATTAAAACTAGTGCAGGAAATGGCAAGTGTTGATTATATAATTGGATTTTCATTTTGCACTAAATATTGCACACATGTATGGGAAAATGTAAACTAAAATACAGAAATACATTGCCATTTTACATATTGCATTTCAAATTGAATTTTGCTACACATATGCTTCCATAAGGCAAACGCATTAGGCTATATTAATTGTTTCTGAATATTAAACTATAATATATATTTGCCATTTTTAATTATTACTGATCATTATTATCATAAACAAATGATTTTTGTGTATCTTTTATCGTATCGCTGTTGCTGTTTGTGAAATACTGAGGCAAAGCACTGGAGGACGTTGAGTTGCATGTTTTACCATGGTAAACAAGGGTTCTTGTAGCATTTCACCATGGTAAAATCACTGACAGCGATATTTTTAGCGTGTTCTGGTGAACATAAATCATGTCAACACTGTTACTCCATTCATTCATTACAACGACAGCATTTTAGTTTACATTCATCGCGACGCGAGCTCAGTATCGACGGGCTGTTATGGCGCAGATCGCAGCTTATAAGATATACTGAGTGAGCTTTGCCAACACAACAAGGATAAAACGTCAAAATGAAGCATCTGGTTCGATACAAACCACTTCACCGGGAGAAACTCGACAGAAAAACACAATCCTTCACACATCTTCCGTTCGCCTCTCTTGACAGGTTTGTTTTTATTCCTCGATTGGCTCTCGTGACTCCGCTGGTGTGTTCTGATTGGCTGGTTGAACTCAGCTACTGTGTTGTGATTGGTGTATCAAATGTGACAAGATTTGCGCATGACTCTGATTGAGTTACAAATTGAAACGACTGGATTTGCTTACTGCAATTTAAATTAATTTGTTTAAAAAATACATTCTTCTCTACATTTAATTGTACATACAGTTACTTAAAATTTTATTTAATTTCATTATGTTCAACCCAGCTACAAGGAACATTCTCAGTATAATTCTCGGTTATGAAAAAACGTTCTGGTAACGTTAACTGAACGTTCGCTCGAAGTTATCGGGTCTTTAATAACATTTTCAAAATGTTAGCACAAAAACATTATTTAAACAACATTCACTGAACATTTTCTGAAACATTTTCGTTGAACGCTTGTCTAACTTCACTTACTAGTTTCAGAAAACATTCAAAAGTAACACTCCTATAATGTTTGTTAAAATATAAAATGGAATGTTCCCCTAATTTTTCACTAACGTTTACACAACCAAGAAAAAGACGTTTTTTAAACGTTCAGAGAACATTCAGAAGCGAGTAATAATAATAATAATGGGGAAAAGCAAAACGTTCTTATAACAAGTTTTTGTTAGCTGGGAGGTTAAGGTTGAAATTTATGTTTATTTAGCCTACTATTAGTAGTAGTAATAGGCCTATTTCATTATGCTATAAGACTAAAAATCCAGATGTTTACACAGATCATAGTTTCCTAAAGTAACTCACATTATCACTGTAGTTAACACTACATTATGATATAGTATACATTAATAAAGTTTAATAAACACTATAATATACTACAGTATTACTGCAGTTTACTATAGTAAAAACTTCATTTTACTAGTTACAAACTCACTATAGTTAATACTAGAGTATGCTGTAGTATAACTTAACAAAGTCTAGTAAATACTGTAATATACTGCAGTGTAATTTAGTTTACTATAGTAAATACTAACATTTACTAAAGTATTTACTTCAGTTTATGAACTCACTATAGTCAAAACTACAGTATGCTGAAGTATAAGTTAACAAAGTGTAGTAAATACTATAATATGCTCCAGTATACTATAATTTACTACAGTTTACTATAGTAAATACCAAAGTTTACTACAGCACTACAGTATATGAACTCACTATAGTTAATACTAGAGTATGCTGTAGTATAAATTAGTAAATACTAATATACTGCAGTGTAGTACAATTTACTACAGTTTACTATGGTAAATACTAAAGTTTACTACAGTATTTACTACAATTTATGAACTCACTATAGTTCATACTAGAGTATGCTGTAGTATAAATTAGTAAATACTAATATACTGCAGTGTACTACAATTTACTACAGTTTACTATGGTAAATACTAAAGTTTACTACAATATTTACTACAGTTTATGAACTCACTATAGTTAATACTAGAGTATGCTGTAGTATAAATTAGTAAATACTAATATACTGCAGTGTACTACAATTTACTACAGTTTGCTATGGTAAATACTAAAGTTTACTACAGTATTTACTACAGTTTATGAACTCACATAGTCAATACTACAGTGTGCTGTAGTATAAGATAACAAAGTGTAGTAAATACTATACTACAGTATACTATAATTTAATACAGTTTACTATAGTAAATACTACAGTTTACTACAATATTTTTTTCATGTGGGTTTAATGTCTGTGAGCGTCCACTGGGCGGATATGGAGTCATAAGTGTAGTGGAGTAATGAATGTGTTGCTGGCTTTGGAAATACTTTCGCTTTCGCGCGCTTTTCCTGTGCGAGTGAAAGTGTGTGTGGGTCAGTCAGTGAAAGTGCGCTGAAGAACAACGTCTCTGAGAGGAGTAATGTAGACTTCAGCTCCAGCTGATACTGTAGATCCAGATCTAGGTTTGTTAGGAACACATGAAGCTGTTGAAATGCGAGCGGACTGAATGAAAAGCACCAGGATGACTTCTGCTCCTGGAGTTCGCTCTGTTTGCTTCAGAGGATTTTCACTTGCGTTAATGCTGTTATCGACATGCACGTGCAGCGGTGAGTATTGTTACATAATCAAAGTTTCAGAAGGACAGTATTATCCATATCGTTAAGTAAAATGCCACTGTAAAATATCCTTTAGATGTATATAAAATTATATATATATATATATATATATATATATATATATATATATAATTTGTTGAATATTTAATAATCAACAAAATCGAATCTACATAGTTTGATAGACATATTTCTGCATTTTTTTTTAACAATTAATTTATATATATATATATATTTATATATATATATATATATATATATATATATATATATATATATATATAGATAGATAGATAGATATACATGTGTGTGTGTGTGTGTGTGTGTGTGTATATACCTGTTTTTATATCCCGGTGGGGACTTAAACCTGAATACACACAGCCTCATGGGGACTTGTGTCACGGTGGGGACCTAAATTGAGTTCCCCACGGGTAAACAAGCTTATAAATCACACGAAATGATTTTTTTTGAAAATCTAAAAATGCAGAAAGTTTCCTGTAAGGGACACTTCCTCTGTCCCCATAAACCAAAAGGGTTAAAAAACATATTAAATGGTGTTTTATAAAATTAAAAAAAATTGCCAGTAGTTTTCTGTAAGGGGTAGGTTTAGGTGTAGGGTTGGTGTAGGGTGATAGAAAATACAGTTTGTACAGTAGAAAAACCATTAGGCCTATGGGGAGACCCCTAAACCACAAATGCAAGTGTGTGTGTGTGTGTGTGTGTGTGTGTGTGCATGTGTGCGCACTGAAAAAAAAAAAAAAAGATTCATTGAATTTACAAAAAATTTTAAGGGAAGTGGTTGCAATCAATTTATTTTATCTACATTTAAATAAACAAATTTAGTTGACTAACTTTCAACATTTATTTTTTTTTATTTAAATGTAGCTAAAATATTTTTTTTGCACCCACTTACCTTAAAAAATTTTAGTAAATTCAATGAATATTTTTTTTCAGTGTGTGTGTGTGTGTACAATGCAATAATAAAATATAACAATTTATTATAATTATTGAATTATTTTATTATACATTTGTTAATTAATGATAAAAATGTATTCCTAAATTTCATAATCAACACAAAATCAAATGTATAGATAGTTTGATAGATTGATCGATAGATTTCTTTTTTACATATTTTAAAAAAAGTATATTATTTTTTAATAGTATTCTATATTCAGAGTTGATGATAAAATGTATCCATAAATTTGTCCATCTGCATTTTTACTATTAAAAAAAAAAAAAAAAAAACCAAAAAAACATTGTACTTTATACTGTTTTCACAAATGAGTAGCCTACTAACAAATAACGAGGTTTTGACAGATTTATGAGATAAAGGTACAAGTATGTGCCTGCTTGGTACACCCACACACACACACACACACGCACACACACACACTTGTTCTGCTATCCTTGTGGGGACTCTCATAGGCATAATGTTGTTCTGCTGTACAGACCATATTTTCTATCGTCCTACACCAACCCTACACCTAAACCTACCCCTTACAGGAAAATTTTCTGCATTTTTACATTTTCAAAAAACTTCATTCTGTGTGATTTATAAGCTTGTTTACCCGTGGGGACCTCAATTTAGGTCCCCACCGTGACACAAGTCCCCATGAGTCTGTGTGTATTCAGGTCCAAGTCCCCACCAGGATAGAAAAAACAAGTACACACAAACACACACACACACACACACAACACACTAACAAAAAAGTACCCAAAAGTACCACTGTTTGAACATGTACCACAGTAGTATGTTATTATCTGATGAATCATTCATGCTATAAATCTCAAAGCACCTATAGCTGATATCATTAGCATAGTATTTTTAAAACTTGTTAATTCAGGTTATTTGTTGACTGAGTGTGAGATGTTTATCTCCATATTTCCTCCACAGACCTCGCTGATATTACTGTTAAGGGCACGGATGGAGAAGCAGTATCTCTTCCCTGCAAGTGTCCTCCGGATTTGCCTCCGTATCTGGTCTGGCAGAAGAATGCCGGTAAACAGCCGCTTGTGGTTAATTACTACAAAGATGACGACCAAGAAGACAACCTCACGGCACTCGAGTACAGGAACAGAACAGAGCTGAAGCTGAGAGGAAACTGTTCTCTAGTGTTTCACAGAGTGAGTCCGTCAGACCAGGGACTGTATGAGTGTTACTATAAGAAATCACCGCTAAGACATGAAAAAATCCATCTGGTCATCACAGGTCAGTATGTGTGCATTTATTTCACGCTAAAAAGGTGAATTTTATATGCTTTATATGGCATTTTTGTGTTCATTTTAATGGTATTTCGGTTTAAAATTAAAATACATTCTCTATAAAATGAAGTTGCATTCAAAATATTGTTTAAGATAAAATAAAGCATAACTTCATGCTGCTGAGCAAATCAACTTACCAATAAATACTACTCGTTAAAGAAATTAATTAAATTAACTCCAAAATGAACAGCCAAACCTAGTGTTTGCAGGTCATTTAATCTTAAAAATCAGTAAATGATTGTCAGTGATGCTCAGTTTAGCACTCTGGAAGCTCATTTTATCAATGGAGGAAAAAAAGTGTTTTTTAATGTTAATTTGACTTTTTTTCCCTCACAATTGCAAGTTTATATCTCACAATTCTGATTTAATTTCTCACAATTCTGACTTTATAGTTTCTCATAATTCTGACTTTACAGTATATTTCACAATTCTGATTTAATTTCTCACAATTCTGACTTCATAGTTTTTCATAATTCTGACTTTATAATATCTCATAATTCTGACTTTATATCTCAAAATTCTGACTTTTTATCTTAATTCTGACTCTATATATTTTGCAGTTCTGACTTTATATATCACAATTCTGACTTTATGATATCTCATAATTCTGACTTTTTATCTTAATTCTGACTCTATATATCTTGCAATTCTGACTTTATATATTACAATTCTGACTTTATAATATCTCATAATTCTGACTTTTTATCTTAATTCTGACTCTATATATCTTGCAATTCTGACTTTATATATCACAATTCTGACTTTATGATATCTCAAAATTCTGACTTTTTATCTTAATTCTGACTCTATATATCTTGCAGTTCTGACTTTATATATTACAATTATGACTTTATATCTCATAATTCTGACTTTTTATCTTAATTCTGACTCTATATATCTTGCAATTCTGACTTTATATCTCACAATTCTGACTTTATAAAATCTCATAATTCTGACTTTATCTTAATTCTGACTCTATATATCTTGCAATTCTGACTTTATATATCACAATTCTGACTTTATGATATCTCAAAATTCTGACTTTTTATCTTAATTCTGACTCTATATATCTTGCAATTCTAACTTCATAATATCTCATAATTCTGACTTTTTATCTTACTTCTGACTCTATATATCTTGCAATTCTGACTTTATATATTACAATTCTGACTTTATATATTACAATTCTGACTTTATATCTCAAAATTCTGACTTTTTATCTTAATTCTGACTCTATATATCTTGCAATTCTGACTTTATAATATCTCATAATTCTGACTTTTTATCTTAATTCTGACTCTAAATATCTTGCAATTCTGACTTTATATATTACAGTTCTGACTTTATAATATCTCATAATTCTGACTTTATAATATCTCATAATTCTGACTTTATAATATCTCATAATTCTGACTTTGTCTCATAATTCTGACTTTATAATATCTCATAATTCTGACTTTATAGTATCACAATTCTGACTTTATAATATCTCATAATTCTGACTTTTTATCTTAATTCTGACTCTATATATCTTGCAATTCTGACTTTATATATTACAATTCTGACTTTATAAAATCTCATAATTCTGACTTTTTATCTTAATTCTGACTTTATAAAATCTCATAATTCTGACTTTTTATCTTAATTCTGACTCTATATATCTTGCAATTCTGACTTCATATCTTGCAATTCTAACTTCATAATATCTCATAATTCTGACTTTTTATCTTAATTCTGACTTTATATATCTTGCAGTTCTGACTTTATATATTATATTATACAATCTTGCAATTGTGATGTTTTATATCACTCAATTCTGAATTCTGAATTGTCAGAATTGTGAGATATAGACTCACTTTTTTCTTAATTCCATGGCAGAAATCAGTATTCCATAGCTCAGAGACTTTTGCATGAAGCTCTCCAAGCGCTCGTGTGAGAAATAAGGAAATGTTTCTCTTTTACTTTCATGACTGACTTCAAGTTATTCATTTTATCTATGTTTATCCGTCTGTTCCCTGGGAATCGGAGCAATGGTTTTCCTGCAGACCTTTGACTCAGAGTTTATCTAATTGCTACGGTGCTGAGTATGTCAGATTACAGGGTTTGCATCCAAAAGAAAGCATTCTGTGAAGACTTACAGTAAGACTATAAGAAACACCATTTCTCTACTCCAACACAAATATACCATGAACCTTTGCTGTTTCTGTAGAAAAACAACAACAAATACCAGATCAGAACGTCCAGCGCACCATTGTGGCGTCTTCAGTTTGTGTGTTTCTCATCATTGTCACAATTGCTGCAGTATACGTGGGAATTACTTGCAGGAATAGACATCAGATGAGAAGTAAGTCCATTTTTTCTGTGTTCATTTCAATTAAAATAAATGTCAGCTTAAGCTCTTAGGCGTAGTATGTGAACTCTTCTTGCACCTTGATGTTGGTTTAAACGGTCACATTAAGATGAAATCTGAGACTATAATCAGCGTTGTACGTGTGATTTATGGTGTTTTTCTTCCTTTGCAGGAACATTCATTGCAACATCAATGAGGAGCATTTAACAGCTGTCAATTCAGAGCAAGATATAGATCTGCAGCTACTTTTGAGTGGCTTTTCACGGATTGTAGCAAATGCAACAAACAAAACAACAAAATGCACAAGCTCACACGTCGTGCAGTTCTTATGCGGGTGAACCATTTCAATTGTTTAGCCAAAATTAACATTTTCTGACACTTCTCCGTCTATTAAAGGGGTAAATCACCGCTGACAAATTGGGTTTTTGATAAAAGCTAGCTGTCTATGCAATAAAAAAACGCTTAAAAAAAAAAAAAAAAAATTCTGCATGACTAAGAGAATACAAAAATGGCCAAGTATAATCTGTAGTTTTCAGACTTTTGTTAACAAATAAATAGGGATTTCTTGTATACGTCACACTGATAAAGAATACACACTGTGCATTTACTTATACTACTGATATTGTAACAAAGTTAGTTGAAAATCTGCAAACTTACCCTTTAAAGGTAAAATAGTCCATAACAATAATGCAACTGTGAATGGCTAGTAATTTCACTTATGCTTTAACATAATTATTATTGCTTTTTGCTGTTTGAAGGCCTCGTATCAAGACCAATCAAATGGGTTTTGACGTAAAAGTGGCTGATGTTCTATTAAAACGTAAAATTGGTCCAAAACGTTAAACATGAGTGAACCTCAGAGAAAAGGAAAAATACAAATAATAATGTATGATATGTTTCCATTAACAGATGCTTTCTGTCCAAATACTTTATAATTTACATCATGTTCGACTTTTTACGTGCTGTTAAACAACAACAACTCATACAGTAGCCTACATATGCATAAGCCGTGTTCTTATGAATATATAGAGTACATAACCAAAGCAAAGATGTACATTAAGAATATTTACTCAGTGGATTTATAAAGTCCTGTCATTTTGAAAACTAAATCCATAGTTTATGTTTGTGTTATGAGAACAGTGTGGTTTCACAATAACACAGTTATTATAATTGCAGTGAAACTCATAATTTGGTATTCATCATAAAAAAATGAAAACCTAAAATGATAGAAAGATTATAGGACATCGGACATCCTATAAATTTATTATGAATTTGAGTGTATTATGAATCTCTGCTGCATGCATTCTCAAACTTTTGAACAAATGTTCTTGCAATAACGCTAATAGAACGTTCATTCAATGTTATCTGGTCTTTAATAATATTCTGAAAAGGTTAGGACAAATATCATCATTCAAGGAACGTATTTCTGAAACATATTAGTTAAACTATTAAACCACGTTCGCACAATGTTTTGTAAAGTTCTATAAATGTTATGACAAAACATTCTTAAAGTAATGTTTAAAAAATGTTCTAATAATTTTATTAATATTTGATACCATTTTTCATAACGATGAGAAAATCTTCTTAGAACATCATTCTTGGAACCTTCTTATGAGGTTATTTGCACTTGATGAAAGTTCTAAGAAACATTTTTGTTACATTTAAATAACGTTCTAAAACTGAACAGTTTAATGTTTATAGAATGTTAAAAACCATTTGAATAATGTTATTTTTGGGTGAAAATAGAGTTAGTAGAATGTTGTAAAAAAACATTTTAGGAACCCTTTAAATAACGTTCTAATCACCACAAAAAAAACTGGACATTTCAACGTATATTATAAATAAATGTTCTAATAACGTTTTATTTTAGGTGAAAAAAATGTTAGTAGAAAATCGTAAGAAACGTTTTTGTAACCTTTAAATAGCGTTCTAATCAAAACAAGAAAACTGGAATATTTTTTTAAACAATGTTCTCACAATGCTTTTATAACCTAAATTTGTTACCTGGCTTTAAAGAACATTCAAAATAACGTTCCCGTAATGTTTACAAAATGATAGAATGAAATGTTTCCTTCATGATTTCTTTAACGTTCAGATAACCACGAACAAAGTTTTTAAACCTTTAAACAATTAACATTTTTATAACTTAACAGGAACATTATCAGAACCCAGCCAGCAACCAGTATGGTCCCAGATCCGCCCCACATCTGGCCAACACTACGTTGCTTATTGGGAATGTTCTTAAAGCCTATTTACTTTATCTAGGATTGTGCTCTGAACTTCAAAATAACACTTTTACCTTTGCTGTTATTTTACACTCGGTCACTTCATGCATGTTGATCGACATGTTTTTCAACATTTCGCTGATGCTGACCACAATATCTCTGCAGAACATACCTTGATATTCGCTTATTTCCTTTTGCTTGCTGATATTCACTTTCATTATGACCAGGAGTCACTATGTGTGTGTGTGTGTGTGTGTGTGTGTGTGTATGTGTGTGTGTTTTGACAGGGCATTAGCGACTGTAGTCATATGGCAGGAATGACTGACCCAGATTTCTGTGTGTGTTTGAGTAAGCCGTCTCGCAGTCCTGCATTTATTGTTTTTTAAAGCAGTTTTGTACAGTGATGTTGATGTAATGTGGGATGTTTTAGATCCGTCTGTTTACTTACTGGAACGAACACTGTTCTTGGCAACATATACGTGCGTATGTTTTACAACTACTTATCAAAGAGCAAGTTTGTCTATTCTGCTCTTTTATATATATATATATATATATATTAAATGCCTGATTAGTCTGAGATTATATATTAATGCTGAAACTGCTTGATTTAATGTTTAAAATATCCCAGCTAACAAGGAACATTCCCAGAATTTTGCTTAACATTCTTCCAGAATGGTTAATAGAAAGTTACTTCAAAGTTAATGTTTTCTAAATGTTAGCACAAAAACATCACTCATACATTATTCATGGAATGTTTGTTTTTTCTTAAACATTTTAGTTGGACGTTAATCCAACATTTTTTAAATGTTACTCGTTTCAGAACGTTCAGAGAACATTCAAATGTAACGTTCCCATAACGTTTGCAAATGATAAAATGGAATATTTGCATAACCAAGAAAAAGCGTTTTTAAAACATTTAAAAAAAAACATTTGGAAATGTTAGATCATGTCTCCATTGATGTAAAATTGCTTAATACCCAAAACCTGTTAACAGCAAGTCTTGTCTGGAATCCAAAATACCCAAACCTGTATTAACAGGAGACGAAGTGAAGATGATAAAAAAAAAGGAGCAGAGTTTATTGAATAATCTTAGTTGCGATTGTTACAATGCTCCGACTTCGTCTAAACATGACAAATTCAACAAGTACTGTTATACCAAACTGCTTCAAAACAACATCCCATAAACCTTGCGTTTCCATAAACATTCCCTCATATCTCTTATTCATGAAGACAAAGCTCTTAAAACCACATAGTCATAAGACTAAACAATGGAGAAAAAAAAAACAAAAAAAAAAACAATAATATAATGTAATATTAATGACTAATCAATTAATGAATCAATGAAATTAGTATATGCTAAAATGATTATATAATTAAATGTAAAAATAAAACATTTAAACGATAAATGATTATAAATGAAGGAAAGTAAAACACAACACAAATGTATGGTTGCTCTATTGAAGCAAAACACAGTTTGCATTTGAGGATCCTCAAATAATGTTTTCATAACATGTCAGGAATGTTAGCAAAACGTTCTCAAAACATATCTCTTTTAGCTGGGATGGTACCAATAAAATGTCTGAAACTCCTCCAAACATAATACTGAGAAATGACTCTGAAATGTGAAAATAAAAACTTTATGTTAAACTGAAAAGTTTGTGTTTACTGAACTTTAAAGGATAAGTTCACTTCCAGAATAAAAATGTCATGATAATTGACTCGCCCCCATATCACGTTCATGTCTTTCTTTCTTCAGTCAAGAAAAGGTGTTTAAAGAAAACATTCCAGGATTTTTTTTCCATATTTATTTATTTGTTTTCCATGACTTCAATGGGATTAACAGGTTGAAGATCCAAACTGCCATTTCAATGCAGCTTCAAAGGGCTCTACAAAATCCCAGCCGAGGATTTATAACTTATCTTATCATTTTCTAAAACAATTCAAATATGTGACCCTGGAGCACAAAAGCAGTCATAAGTAGCACAGGTATATTTGTAGCAATAGCCAACAATACATTGTATGAGTCAAAATTAATGATTTTTCTTTTATGCCAAAAATCATTCGGATATTAAGATCATGTTCCATGAAGATATTTTGTAAATTTCCTACTGTAAATATATCAAAACTTATTTTTTGATTAGTAATATGCATTGCTAAGAACTTAATTTGGACAACTTTAAAGGTGATTTTGATTTTTGCGATTTTTGCACCCTCAGATTCCAGATTTTCTAATAGTTGTATCTCAGCCAAATATTGTCCTATCCTAACAAACCATACATCAATGGAAAGCTTATTTATTCAGCTTTCAGATGATGTATAAATCTCAATTTCGAAATTTTGACCCTTAAGACTGGTTTTGTGGTGCAGAGTCACATTTATATACACTGTAAAAAAAAAAAAAAGTTGAGAAAACCTGAGTGTTTTTTTCAGCTTATTTTTATAAGAGATTTTTGAGTTGAGTTCTCAACTTTTTGTTGTATAAACTTAAAACAAGAAGTTGAGAAAACTCAAATCTGCTGAAGCTGGTTGCCCTAAACTTTTTGTTTTCTCAATTTTTTTTTAATTAATTTTTTTACAGTGCTGTAAAAAATCAAAAGTTGAGAGAACTTAAACGTTTAAGGCAACCAGCTTCAGCAGATTTTTTAAGTTTTCTCAACTTCTTGTTTTAAGTTTATACAACAAAAAGTTGAGAAAACGCCTCAGGTTACGTATGTAACCCTGGTTCCTCGAAGGAACGAGATGCTGCGTCCAGTAAGATGCTTTGGGGAACGTCTCCACCGTGAGCGGCTCTGAATATCGTGCGTGATCAGTCCAAATGATGGGCGAGACGTCACGGGCGGGGTGATGTAATGACCAGCTGGTATAAAAGCATGAGCGATGCAGCCAGCATCAGCTTCAAGGAATGAAGCAAAACGTTGGCAGGGATGCAGGAAGTATGGCTCCTTCGAACGCTTTGGGGAACGAGATGCCCACGCTGCCAGACTTCCAAGTCCCTGCCCTGTGTGTATCCGTCAGGAGCACGACGAGGGCGAGAGAACGGAAGAGCCTGGAGTGGCCCGCATATCGAGGCCATAAAACCTCGAAGGTCAGGGGTGTGGACCAACCCGCAGCGTTGCAGATGTCCTGTATTGGGATACCTGCGAGAAAGGTCTTGGAGACCGCCACACTCCGAGTTGAATGAGCTCTGACTCCCATCGGCGAGGGGAGCTGAGAGGACTCAAAAGAAATGTTAATGGCATCCACAATCCATCAGCTGAGGGTCTGCTTTGTAGCCGGCAGACCTCTCTTGGGGGGACCGTAGCAGACTAGCAATTGGTCCGCCTTTCTCCACAGGGCAGCTCTGTGGACGTATGCGTCCAGTGCTCGCACTGGACACATACAATTGTGCTTTTGCTGGTCAGGCTCCCGAAAGGGAGGAGGACAGAAAGCCTGCAGTACTATAGGCTGTGGTGCTGAGGAGGGGACCTTCGGAACATACCCTGTTCTAGGGTATAGAAAGGCTTTGGCCATGCCAGGCGCAAAGTCCAAATGAGTAGGGGCCACTGAGAGGGCCTGAAGATCCCCCACTCTCTTTAGAGAAGATATCGCCAACAGAAATGTAGTCTTTAGAGTGAGATGGCGATCAGAAATCTCCTCGATAAGCTCGAAGGGAGGCCTACAGAGAGCCTCGAGCACCACCGCCAGGTCCCAAGATGGCACACGGGACCGTACTGGAGGCCTCAGCCTCAGCGCACTGCTGAGGAAACGTGTAACCAGGGGGTTTCTGCCCACTGACTGTCCACCAAGAGAGGCGTGGTAGGCCGATATTGCCGCCACATAAACCTTCAAGGTGGAGTGGGTCAACCCTGTGGAGAGACGGGCCTGCCGGAACTATAGAACTGTACTTATCGGGCAGTTAACTGGGTCGAGCTGGTGGTCTCCGCACCATGAAGTGAAAAGTTTCCACTTCAGGGCGTACAGTTTCCTCGTTGAGGGAGCTCTGGATTGGAGTATGGTCTTAACAACCTCGGTTGAGAGACCAGAAGCTATGAGCTGCGCCCCCTCAGAGGCCACACCCACAGCTTCCATAACTCTGGGTGGGGGTGAAAGACCCTTGCCTGTGAGAGGAGATCCCTCCTGACGGGAATCTCCCATGGAGAGCCGTCAAGGAGAGAAATCAGATCCGAGAACCATACTCGGCCCGGCCAGAACAGTGCTACCAGAAGTAGACTGACCTCGTCCTGGCGCACTCTCGCCAGAACTCCCGGGAGCAGAGCAATCGGGGGAAAGGTGTATAGACAAAGCCTCGGCTATGTCTGTACCACAGCATCCAGCACCAATGGAGCTGAATGAACTAGAGAGTACCAGAAGGGACATTGCGCTGTCTCCTGAGTAGCGAAGAGGTCCACCTGAGCCTGGCCAAACACTCTCCAGATTTGCTTCACCACATCTGGGTGAATCATCCATTCCCCGGGCCTCAGCCCCTGTCTCGACAAGACGTCTGCCCCCATATTGAGATGCCCAGGGATATATACTGCTCTCAATGAGCGGAGTCTCCCTTGGGCCCACACAAGGATCTGGCGCGCCAGCCTGTACAAGGGGCGCGAGCGCAGACCTCCTTGGTGGTTGATATAAGCAACCACCGATGTGTTGTCGGTGCGCACCAACACATGGTGATCTCTCAGGTCTGGGAGGAAATACTTCAGTGCACGCAGCACGGCCAGCATCTCTAGGCGATTGATATGCCACGTGAGATGGCGACCACTCAACAGACGGCGGGCAGGGTGGCCGCTCATGACTGCTCCCCAACCGGCGAGGGACGCGTCCGTCGCTAGCGTCACGTGGCGACAAGGAGCTCCCAACACCGGGCCCTGATACAAGAACCAAGGCTTCCTCCACATGTCTAAGGCGCGTAGGCATCGCCGCGTGACCTTGATCATGCGAAGCGGTTTTCCCCTCGGGGAAAACGCCTTGGTCTTGAGCCACCACTGTAGGGTGTAGGCTTCATACATCAGTCTTGGAGGGAATAGCTCAGGAGATCAAAGTACACAAGTCACCAGGCAGGATTTCAGTCAAGCAAAACTCAATTTTCTTTATTCTTCAAAAGGTGGGGGGGAGGCAATAGGAAAAAACTTGAACTCAGATAATTCTTCCTCAAGTAGTCCTCGTAACAGCAAATTATATCTGGATGGGAGGCAGAGGAGATGCAGTATTAGTCAAAGGAATTCGATCTACTCACGTCCTCCAATAGGCCTCTATCCTTGAGAGCTCGGCTGGGGTAGAACCAGTTCAAGGCCTGTTCTCTATAACCGGCAGCACCCTCCGTCTGCTCGCCTCCCTCGCTTCTCCCCCTTCTGTGGCCTGTTTGTTCTTGTTTATGTGTCTGCTAACTGGCCCAACCACCTGCAGCTGAGTCTCCCTATCAGGGGGGAAACAGTGCACACCTGTGTTGGAGGAGCTATCCCTGGTTCTGAACATTACTGGGTTCCCTGCCCTTGTGTCCTCCTCTGCCAGTACTCTCCATGGTGCTGAAGGTGACATGCGCCGTGTTGTGAGGGCCCATGCTTCCTTCTGGCCCCCACAAGGGGTCTCATGTCCAACAGGCCAATAGGTATCACGTTGGACGCAGCTGCCATCAGACCCAGCAGTCTCTGAAACTGCTTCACAGTGAGTGACTGGCCTTCTTTCACCCTCGCGACTGCGGTGAGGATCAACTTGATCTGAGCAGGTGTCATGCAAGCCTGCATCGTGAGCGAATCCCAAACCACGCCCAGATAAGTGGTTCTCTGAGCTGGAGAAAGCACACTTTTCTTGGCATTTAGTCTTAACCCCAGCACTTTCATGTGGACAAGAACGACATCTCGATGCCGAACCGCCATCTGCTCCGATTGAGCGAGAATCAACCAATCATCGATGTAACTGATTATGCGGATGCCCTGTAGCCGCAACGGAGCTAACGCAGCATCCACACACTTCGTGAAAGTGCGGGGTGAGAGCGCTAGGCCAAACAGAAGAACCCGATACTGGTAAGCTTCGCCCCCGAAAGCAAACCTCAGGAACTTCCTGTGAGTGGGAAGGATGGCGACATGGAAGTATACGTCCTTTAGATCGATCGTGACAAACCAGTCCTCAGACCTGATCTGAGACACGACCTGTTTGAGTGTCAGCATCTTGAACTTCAGTCGCATGACTGAGCGGTTCAGCTGACGCAGATCTAAAATCGGACGCAACCCCCCATCTTTCTTTGGAATTATGAAGTACCGGCTGTAGAACCCGGACTTCCTTTCATGGAGAGGGACCACCTCAATGGCCTCTTTCCTCAAGAGAGTGTCTACTTCTTGTTCCATTACCAGAGCCTGCTCGGGGCCCACCAGAGTGGGAATAACCCTGTTGAATCGAGGCGGTGGAGAACTGAACTGGATTCTGTAGCCTCTCTCTACAGTCTGCAGGACCCATCGTGACACATTTGGCAGTAGTTTCCATGCTACTAAATGGTCTACTAAGGGAACCAGTCTCTGGAACGGCACACAGGCAGGGGATGGCCGAACTAGCTGCTCTAGAGAACTCTGAAGGGGTGGCGAGCATCTCAGTCCAGCACTTCCGGGCGGAAGAAACTTAGATGTATGCTCGCTGGAGATCGCTGTGCCCTGGAGCACCAGGGTTGGCAGACCGACCTCTTAAGGGCACTGGCGAGGAATGGGCACCGGGAACTGCGGTGAAAATCGTTCCCCTTCAGCGGGGGCTACCCTCATAAGCCCTGGGCCATGGGCGTCAGGGCTTCTTCGACGGCGTCACCGAACAGACTCAGAGGCGCAAGCGGGGCATCCAATAGGAAGACCCTGTCTTTATCTTTAATGTCAGACAGGGTCAACCAGAGATGGCTCTCCGCTGCCACCATGGCTACCATAGACCGCCCAATAGCACGGGCGGTCTCCTTGGTGGCGCGGAGAGCCAAATCAGCGGTTCTCCTGAGCTCCAAGATGTCATCGGAGCTCATGGCCTCACGCTCATCCATCTCTTTCAGCAGGGCAGCCTCGTATGCCTGCGACATACGGCTTGGAGGGCAAGGACAGAGCCTTCAGAGACGATGCCGCAACGGGGGACAGATAGCTCGCAAGCGTCTGTTCTACCTGATGCATCGCTCTGAAACCGCGCTGCTTCAATCCCCCCACATTACCGTAGTAATCAGAGGACGGGACAAAGAGACAGGTCGAGAATAGGCTTGCCCACGATCTCGACACCTAGGTGTGGAAGAACGGCAGGCTCCGTGTCGGAGGTGATCACTTCGCTCGCTGAAAGCGTTCATCAAGTTTGCTAGTCTGCGGCTCAGCATGCTCCTCGACCGGCCAACTGATGTTTAGTTTGGCCGCAGCACAAGTCATCACCTCCAACAGCTCCTCATACTGGGGCAACACCGGGGGTCAGAGCCTCGGCGCTCTCGCACTCACCCTCCTCAGAGGAAGATAAGAGAAGCTCCGAGTCCGTTCCCCGGGGAGAAGTAACTGCCGAGCGGGCTTCTGATCCTGGAGAACGGCCGCCGAATCTGATGGGTGGGGAAGGAGATAGGGACTTTAGCATCAAAAAGAGCCTTCCGGGAGCGGAGCAAATGCATCGGAACAGATCATGTGTATCACCTGGGACCATGTAGCGTCCGCAGGGAGGAACACATGATCTGAAACGTGAGCTGCTCTCGCCCTCTTTCTTAGAGCGATCGACTAAATATCTCTTTGACATACTGCTTTCTCTTTTTTCGTATGCAAAAAGATAAAGTCGACCTTATGTGGAGCTTATAAAGTGGCAGGACAGACAACACCAAATAAGACTCACAAAACAGAAAGTTTGGACAACACACACAGAGCGCTTTTGCTGAATGACAAAAAGCTGATGCCGGCTGCATCGCATGTGCTTTTATACCAGCTGGTCATTACGTCACCCCGCCCGTGACGTCTCTCGCCCATCATTTGAACTGATTAAAACATGATATTCAGAGCCGCTCATGCTGGAGACACTCCCCAAAGCGTCTTACCGGACGCAGCTCGAGTTCCTGAAGAGGAACTCAAAAATCTCCTATGAAAATAAGTTGAGAAAACTCAAAAATCTCCTACAAAGATTAGTAGAGAAAACTCAAAAATCTGCTGAAGCTGGTTGCCTTAAACTTTTAAGTTTTCTCAACCTTTTTTTTTATTTTACAGTGTACTTTTTAACCACAAATGCTCATCTTGCACTAGCTTGACTTTATTTGGACCAAGTCCACTATATGGAGTAAAATCCTGGAATGTTTTCCTCAAAACCCTTCATTTCTTTTCGACTGAGGAAATAAAGAACATGACATGGGGTGAGTAAATTATCAGGGCATTTTTATTCCGGAACTGAACTAATCTTTTAACACTTGTTATTAGCGGTTTGATCACATCACTAGTGCTGAGTGAAGAGCATATGATAACATGTCACATTTCTGCTTGACACCTTAAGTTAGTGAACGCCAAGGCACTCGTGCATGAGATCAAGTGTGAAACGCAGGATCGAGTGTCAACGCTGGTGGCAAAATACTAACACAAAAATGTTATGAGAGGCGACCTAAAAAAAAAAGTGTCTGATGTGGTAACATCTAAACAAACTGGTTTTATTCAGGTTGAACGTATAACTTAATATGAGTAAATCAAGTTGATGGACATCGAGTTTAACTTGTTGCGGGTCTATTTGACACAAACTTAGTTTTCAAACTGCTCAAAATACTGGTTGAAATTTTGTGAATGTTTTTTTTTTATTTAGGGTCATGAATATGCATGCAAAATTTTGACACATAGATGTGTTTTGGAAAGACTGTACAAACACCACTGACCCTTAGTGTTTTCCATGCAGTGTTTTCCAAGAGTAATATATATATATATATATATATATATATACTGTGTGTGTGTGTGTGTGTGTGTATATATATATATATATATATATATACCGTATATACAGGTGCATCTCAAAAAATTAGAATATCTTGAAAAAGTTCATTTTCAAAAAGTGAAACTTTCATATATTTTAGATTCATTACATGTAAAGTATTTCAAAAGTTAATTTCAAATGTTTTTTTGTTTTGTTTTAATTTTGACGATTAGAGCTTACAGCTCATGAAAGTCGAAAAACCAGTATCTCAATATATTATTTACATTTGAGTTTCAATAAATGACCATCCCTACAGTACAAATTCCGGGTATCTCTTGTTCTTTGAAACCACAATAATGGAGAAGACTGCTGACTTGGCAATGGTCCAGAAGACAATCATTGACACGCTCCACAAAGAGGGTAAGTCACAGAGAGTCATTACTGAAACGGGTGGCTGTTCTCAGAGTGCTGTATCAAAGCATATTAAATGCAAAGTTGACCGGAAGGAAGAATTTGGGTAGGAAAAGGTGCACAAGCAACAGGGATGACTACAAGCTTGAGAATACTGTCAAGCAAAGCTGATTCAAGCACTTGTGAGAGCTTCACAAGGAGTGGACTGAAGCTGGAGTCAGTGCATCGAGAGTCTCCACGCTCAGACGTCTTCAGGAAAAGGGCTACCAAGC
>JAFVLL020040972.1:0-12877 GCA_021397915.2 Tor tambroides
GTGAGCGTGTGTGTGTGTGTGTGTGTGAGCGTGTGTGTGTGTGTGTGTGTGTGTGTGTGTATGTGTGTGTGTGTGTGTGTGAGAGAGAGAGAGAGAGTGAGTGTGTTTTATTTCCACTGTATTCTCTTCCTGCATGAACTGAGTGAACATCATTTATTTCCACCTCAGTTGTTTCTAGAAGGACTTCAGCTGTTTTTAATGACCCTGAAGAAGAGTATTTCTAGAATGTGCACACTGTTTCTACAGTTGGTGTGTTACACATTCATGTGTGTTTCGTCAGTATGTTTATATTCAGAATGATGAATTGCAGTAAAATCAGACTGCGCTGTTAACAGACTCACACAGATGTGATAAACACATGCTGTGAGGAATAGCATCAACAGTATCTGAATGCTGAACTGGTTTGTAACAGTGTGTGAAGGAGCCGTATTATTGACAGTAAACACGAGATCCTGTATGTGTGTGTTATGAGGGGCTTCCCGCTGGAAAGCACACGAGACGGATGGCTTACACACGCGTGTGCAACAGCTGCAGAATCTGAACTCATTAAACAGAGCAGAAACGCTTATCAGCACACTAACACACCCAAGACAAGACGAAGCAGCATCACTGAATGAACACAGCAGACGAGCTATCATTAATCAAGAGATATTTATTCTGAGATCATCAGGATCGGTTCATAACTGTGTCTGATTGGTCAGTTAACAGGTGTGTGTCCTTCTGCTGTTAGAATGATAAATGATGCTTTTATGAATTTAGAAGAATCTTGAGTAAATATTGGTAAAAATTGAATTTCACTGATTTTATGCACAGTCTACTGGCTCTTGTTAAACAATTATAAATTATTGACTGAAATTATATCACATCGTAGATATTATCAGGTGTTATCAATCACTACAGCAAAAACATAACCACAGTTATTTTGGTCATTTACTAAGATCATGATTATTTAACATGATTACTCACTGACTTCAGAATGTATGCATCATGCATTTATTGAACTCTTACATTTAATTCAAGTAAAAATTCAAGTTATATATTTATGTACAAATATACACACACATTTAAATAAATTATAAAAAATTAAATAAGAATGCAAAAAAATTAAAATTAAGTTATGTATATTATATATATATATTGTGACAAGTTGGCTGCCTCCCTGTTATTATCATCACCACTCCGTCCCTTATTCGCCGCCCTTCACCAGGCTCCTGACGGGAGTGGGTGTGTGAGAGGAGGGGCGCTGGAAACAGCCAGGTCTGGCGGCGTGTGATGAGGTGCACCTGAAGTGAATGGAGCCTCATCACCGCCGCTGGTATATGCCGAGCGCACCTCTCCTCGAGAGCCCGCTCTCTTCCCCCTGCATGCACGCTGGTGTCCTTGTGGGTCCAGGAGGGGAGCGTGGAGGGACTTCTGTACCGCCAGAGAGCCGCGAGCCACCCGTGATACAGCCATATCACGCACACACACTCACACACACACACACACTCATGCACACACACTCACTCACTTACACACACACACTCACTCACACACAGGCAGAAGCCTCACTGGGCTTAATCTTCTGCTGCCATAGCAGCCGAGAGAGTGCTGGGACACATCTGGGTCAGAGCTGATTAATGGAGCCGCTCCTGAGAGGAGGCCAGTCCCACACCTGCAGGCCTGCACTGGGCACATACACACCACACATCTGCAGCACTGCATGCATTAAAATCATACACACACCACACATCTACTGCACTGCATGCATTAGACACACACACAACTCACATCTGCAGCACTGCTTGCACTGGACACCTGGCTACATATGCCACACATCTGCAACATTTCCACTGCATGCACTGTACAAATACACACGCCTGGAGTCCTGATCGCTGCGCCCTGATCACAATGACGTCACAAAACCACTAAAAGTGCTGCGTGATGTCATCGGTCAGCAGTTTCTGCATTACAATCTATCATTCCCAGTGTTTTCCTGACCTCAGCAGCAACCCCAAAAACTAAACACAGCAGACGGGCATGTGTTTCTCTGAAGATCTCGGCCAAGTGAGCTTTAAAAAAAGAAACACAAACACACCAAGAGTGATGGATAGATCCATCACAGGAAATGTGTTTGTAGTGCAGTATAGCACAGTATCTCTCTCACACACACAAACACACACACACCCCCCATCTGCCCTCCATCAACTTGAGAAACTCCATGTGAAGAATGACATCAGGGTGAAGGAACATCAATGTCCACTGACTTCCCAGAAAAACACATTGTGATGGGGGTGTGAAGCGTTCTGGAATTCCCCAAAGTGAGAGCGAGAGTTCAGATACAGAAGGAAACGGAAAACACAAGAATTCAGTGAAGCTGATTCAGAAACACCAGAGCAGACGACTGACGCTGCGATTCACTTCTCAACACATGGAGAAACACATCCATCACCCAAAACATCCTAACTATGGAGAAACCATTCAAGATCTGTTCACGTAAACAGATGGAGTCTCGTCTGTGAAATGTGTGAAGCGTTCGATGGTGATTCTACTAGATGAACTCAAAGTCGTGCAAAGCTGATCGTAGAAAACCAGACTTGCACAATAACAAGACAAATGCACACAAACATTCACAAACAACACTATCTAAAGCTGTCACTGTTTACTCAATATGATTTTCACTCTTCTGTGGAACACAAAAGAAGATATTTTGAAAAATGATGCTTAAAAATTCCATAGAATGAAACTCAATGTTCAAAGTATCTTTCTGTTCCACAGAAGAAACAAAGTAAAGGGAAGTAAATGATGATTTTGTGTGAACTATCCCTTTAAAGTACCCCGGAGTACCTTGTAAAGTACCCTTGTAAAGTACCCTGGAGCACATGTAAATAATAATAATAATAATAATAATTCATTACATTAAATAGCTGAATAAATAATCTTTCCATTGATGTATGGTTTGTCAGGATAGGACAGTATTTGGTCGAGATACAACTATTTGAAAATCTGGAATCTGAATAAATCTAAATATTGAGAAAATCTCCTTTAAAGTTGTTCAAATGAAGTTCTTAGCAATGCATATTACTAATCAAAAATGAAGTTTTGATATATTTACAGTAGGAAATTTACAAAATATCTTCATGGAACATGATCTTAATATCCTAATGATTTTTGGCATAAAAGAAAAATGGATAATTTTGACCCATACAATTGTTACAGATATATCGGTGATACTTAAGACTGGTTTTGTGCCCCAGGGTCACATAGATCACTGTACAGTGCTGAAATACCACTGTAAAGAAAACAACACTATGTTTGCTGTCACACTGTCAAACTTTACCCACAGTAACTGTGTCCATCAGAGAGCAGGACAATCAGTGAACACACACACACACACACACACACACACTGTACCGGGGCACGCAGCTCGGAGAGGAGCGGTCGATCTCCCAGGTGGCGAAGAGGTTCATGGGGACCGGCATGGAGCCCGCGGGGCCCCAGAGCACCGCTCCAGACGCCGCTGCCGCCGCTGAGAGAGCCGCTCCGCCGCCGCCGCTGCTCGGGTTCAGGAAGGCGGCCCGAAGCCCTCCTCTCTCCAGCGCCATCATCGCTTCAGCCGCTCCGCTCTGGCATCCAGAGATCTGCCCGCGATAGAGGAGTTCAGATGCAGGGCTGCGACTCTCTCTCCGAGCGAGAATCTGATTCAGCGGAGCGCAGGAATCTCTGAGGCGGAGCTTCTGCAGCCGCGAGCGGGGTGACCGACAGAGGGAGCCGCTGCACCTTCATCATCACCAGCGCTGACCTCAATACACAGAATAATGATTTCAATACATAATGAATGAATGATGAGCGGGAGGAATATACACACTGCAAAGATGTGAGTGTTGGACAAAACAGTATTTATCAGGGATGTGCACAGACATTTTGAGGGGCACTTCTCATATTTATTTTATTTTTTTCTAAAAGTGTGCATCATCTCTTCAGTCAAATTTTTAAATTGATTCAGTCAATTAGAATAATAAGTAATTTGGGCTGTTACCAAGCAAATGAAATCAGTATTGACAAAATTAATTTGTGCAATGCAGAAGAAACACAGGAGCTGCATTAGAAGTGGCAGGCATTTAGATGCATTTACACATTGTTCAGTGAATGCATTTAACCTGCAGTTACAAATGCATTAATACTGTTTTGATATTTTAAACATAAAATGATGAATACTGATATTTTAAATTATTTAAAAAAAAATGCAAAGATATTTTAAATGTGAAATTAAAACTGCCAGTAGGTGACAGCAAGTCACTGTTAATAAGAGTCATTGCGAATGAACCGAATCATTTGATTCATCAAGGTTGATTCATTCAGGAACAAAACAGCGTCGTGTTGCTCAGAGACGCAAATTTGAATTATATTTGTTGGCGAAATAGAGCAAAAACAGGCAATATTGTGTCTAAAACGTAAGTGTCTTAATATTAAATTCTTGTTTATTGAACTGCTGTATTAAATCAATATCACATTTGTAATCATGCTGCTTTTTGGTGGGAAAAAAACGTCAGTCTTCGCGTGATACTGATTAACTATATGAAATTATATATATACATTTCTGCCCCCATATCTTAAATTTTGTGATCATTCTAAATGCATTTTAATAAACTGAATCATGCAGTGAAAGAACACGCACTGGACTATACTAGACTTCCTATTGCCTTGGCTAAACTAGCTCTCATGAGTCATGGATGTTAGCAAGACAAATTAACTATATTTGCCTTTTGTCTTTGGATAATCAGCTGTAAATTCGAGGCACAGGTAGCTTAGTCTTTTTTCCCATCACCACTTCTGATCAGAACTGCTGTGCTGCAGAGACGCGGAGGGAGAAGGGCTTCAGACATTTCCAGACCCCACCTGATATTTAGATTTTTTATTTGTTTGACAGGGAAAGCTGTGTGCAAACAGAAACATACACACGCACACATATATACATATATTCATATATACATATACACATACATACATATATAATTTCAAAAATATCTAACCCTTATGACTGGTTTTGTGGTCCAGGTCACATTTATGCATTCTGGAAGACGCTTTTATCTGAAAAAACTTACATTGCATTCAAGGTATTCACATTTTATAAGTTCTTGTTTTACCTGGGAATTGAACCCATGACCTTGGTATTTCTAATGCCATGATCTACTGATTGTGAAATAGAATTTCAATAGAATTTATTTATATGAATTTGTGCATTAGTGCTATATTGAGACATAAGTGAGAAACCAAAAGCACAGCAAAACATTTTCAGCATCTTTGGATCTTTCTATTCATCAAAGAATCCTGAAAAAATGTACTCAAGAATGTTGATAATAATAATAATAATAAATGGGTTTTTTTTGAGCAGCGAATCAGAATATTAGAATGATTTCTGAAGATCATGTGACTGGAGTAATGATGCTGGAAATACAGCTGCAGATCACAGAAATAAATTACATTTTTAAATATATTCAAATAGAAACCAGTTATTTTAAATAGCAAAAATATTTTAAAATGTTACTGTTTTTGCAGTACTTTGGATCAAATAAATGCTGGCTTGGTGAACAGAAGACATTTCTTTAAAAAACATTAAAAATCTTACTGTTCAAAAACTTTTGACTGGTAGTGCACACTTATTTTTATTTATTTATTTATTTATTTTGGAAATGTTTATTGTTTTGCACTAAAAAACTATAGAAATGTCCACACTGTTCTTCTGAGCAGCACTGCTTTAAAAACCCTTTAACGAGACTCATCAACAATTAATGTGATCAAATAACACACATAAGACATGATGTGGAGGTGTAGTGTTTACTGTATTTGGTTTGCCTGTAGAGTCTGGGTTAGGGTTAGTGAGGGTTAGTGAGGGTTAGTCTGATGTGACTGCAGCAGCAGCTGAATATGACTGAAGAATGAGTGAAGCAGGTCTGTGATTGACAGCAGCATCTGATGATCTCTGGACAGATGGACACACTGACTGAACAAGAGTCTGTCTCTCACACATTCCTCTGCTGATAACAGCTGATATGAGCAGCTGCTGCACACTTACACACAGCACCAGCTTTAATCAATACAGTCAAAATTAACTGATTCATTGTTGCATTTGTTTGATGGGGTTGTTTTATCTATTTTATATCTTTCTCTGTTGAAACAGAGTAATATTTTGGGTTGAGTTATTGTTGAAACTAGTCAAAGTACTCTCACACACACAGTCTGGAGATCTGCTGGATTGTAGCTGCATCTAGTGGAGAGTCTGGAGCACAGATCACAACATCTCTGACGATATTGAGATATTGACCGCCGTTGACGTGCGGTCGAGCGGCCAATGAGGCGTCTAGGTATTTATTATGTCTATGATTTGAACTGTACTTACGTTACTTGGGGCGATGACTGATGACGTTTCACAAGTCCACAAGAACACAAGTACAGACAAGAACGCATATTGAGAAACGGCCATTAAATTCGCAAAATGATTCGCGAACCTGCTAGCTACGTAGTTACAATCTAAATCAAATGATTCACGATTCGCGATTCGATTGGAGCGCTTCGAAACAGTGAATCATTTTGCGACGCAATGGTTTAACTGATTCTGAGTTTTGAAAAGTTCCATTTCAGCCATCACTATACGTTTTCATTTAATGAAAAATTAGCCTTATTAAATGAACTATTATTTATAATTTTTTTTCCTTCTGGGCCTGAAATGGAAGAATATTGGTCAATATTGTAATTTAACAATATGCTGAATGTGTTTTTTTACTGGCACCTTGGCCTTTAGACCTGTCATGGATAAATAAATATGATAATAAAACCACCAATAGGTGGCAGCAAGTCCCTGTTTTAATAAATCATTTATTGAATCATTCAAATCAAAGGATTCGTTCAAAACAGATGATTCAATGCTTTGCATTGTTGTATAAAATGAATAGCCTAGCACATTTGTGCTCGCACACATGTGCAAAACATTGCTTGTGCAATGAATATGAAAACAAAAACTCATGGGTATTTTTTTATTGCTTGAATTGTAAGGGAATTCTATTTGAATCTTTACAGTCTATGATTTGAATAGGCTTCATCGCGCAGTGAATGCTTTTGGAAAGTCGGTGATGGTTTCTCGAAAATGTCCGCTCTCCTGTCGTCTCTCAGTCCCAAAATGAATGGCTCTTTTGATCTGGTTTTTGCTAGTGAATCACTTGAACTGAATGATCGAAGTCACGAGTTTGAATCAATCGGAGCGGTTCCAGCGTAAATGACTCACTCAACTGAATCGGTTCATCTGTTCCTCTTTTCGTGTCTTCAGTCGTGTTTACACGACACTCTCAGCACTACTACTGGCTTAGCTCGCTAGTTTTATGACATTAACTAAAATAAGCCAAAAAAAGTATGATGTTTACACATAAAATATCCATATTTCCATTCCAAAGATAACATCAACACAAATCTACGAACGTATTTATATTCAAAATCAAGTACTTGTAATTGGTTTGTATTACATTTTAAAACACTCGTAATCAGAATAGTTACTTTTTATTTATTACATAATTACGCTTTATTCACACAATAGCAATAAATTATTCTTAATTTATTGATTCTCACTAATACTTATTTTTTATATTTCAAATATTCATTTCTAACTTAGCCACTTCAGTTTTAAGAAGTGTTTTCTCAACATTTCAACATAGCATTAATTTCTGATGAACACATTAATGTTTATTTCAATTATTACTCAGTTACTTGTATTTCTATGTCTTTGGCAGGCTTTTGTCTTTCTAACACATTAAGGCCTGGTTTCACAGACAGGGCTTAGACTAAGCCAGGATCAGATCATAGTTCAATTAGGACATTTAAGCAATTTTTATAAACGTGCTTAGAGAAAAACATTACTGCTGTGCATCTTGAGACAAAACAAAGGCACTGATGTATTTTAAGATCAGTCAGTGCAAGTTTCTTTCAGTTGAAACAGCTCAGACTTAGATTTTAGTCTAGGACTAGGCTTAAGCCGGGAGTAAAATGCACACGTGTGTTTGTCAGGGCCACACCAGGCTCATCCTCACTCACCTGAATCCTGATCAGTCACACCTGTCACAGATATGTTTCATGTCAGTTGTAATTTTTAATGCACTTCATGTTGTTGTTAATAACAACAAATGGAATATTTTATTTCTCTTTGTATTTTTATATCAATACGGTATAAGATTATGCTGTTTACATCAATGTGATAAACATTATATCAAAAGAACTCTGATTACACTACCTAAAATGTGTAATGGATTGTGTTGCTACTGTTTTTGTCATCAGCAACAGACTACAATTCACAAGTAATCTACCAGCACTGGTTATGACCCATTTCAGATGCAGCTGAAATCACAACAACAGTGGTTACATATTTCTGTTTGATTAAATTCTTATTACTAAGTTAGTAGTCGCTGGATATTGGTGCGCTAGCATCCCTTCTAAAGTCTATGCCCTCTCATTTTTCTTCACTCTGCTCTTCCTCAAGCTGTTCAAGTGTTTGTATCTGTGCTTCTGTGTCAGCTCTAAATGTTATCAGGTGATGTTATGATTGTAAAGTCTATTTTTGATGTTCCTGAGTCAAGATAAACCAACTTCCACTTGACTGCCAAAAGATGGCGCTGCAGATGCATAAACACAGCCACTGTGCATTAGTTTTTCTCGATTGCTTAAACACATTTCTTGAAACTATGCCTCGTATTCTCAAAACAGTAAACACGAATCCATAACTTCTAACTCAATTCCCCAAACTTCCTATATTCAGGTCAAAATGAAGCTCTCCACTCAAAACAACTCAATCTTGCTGAAAAACCAAATTTTGCTCTCAGACATGACACACAAACCCTCAAAAACACACACACTACAACACAGTCTTACACACTGATGAGATAAATTCAAAACAATACTACAAAAACCCGTAATAAGTGTTGCTTGTGGTACTCCCCAAATGTTTTATTCCTCAATTTAATGTACTGTAGAGTACAGTACAATACAGAAAACAACAACAAAAATAATTATTCTGCCCCAGTATACCGTCTTTGGTCTGGGACAGGCCAAAGAACCTCATCAGCATCACAGGCTATATTGGCCCTGGCTAGGCAGCGGGGGTAAAATCCTCTCACATGCCTGATCCAACTCTGGCACACATCAACTAAAATATATGAGACTGCTCGTCTTCTTGCCCTTGCCTTTTCAATTCCTCTTTCTCTTCCATGTTTTTGTCCTCCTCCTCCTTCTCCTCTTCCTTTTTCTCCTCCTCATCTTCCTCTTTCAAAGTACAAAATTTCACATTACTTTATGTGGGATATTGATTGAAAAAGACTGGATATGATTCACAGTTATACTTGTGGTCTGACCAAAAAAAAAAAAAAAAATCACACATTACAACATCATTGTGAAATAGAAAAGAAAAAGAAATATGGGCACAAAGGCAAAAATGAAAATTAGAAAGTCCACTGTCAAAATTTGTAACTTGTGTTGTCCTCTGTCTATATATTTCCAATTGAAGGTTCATGAGATGCACCTTTGAGCTATTTCAGAGAACTGATCTGTCATTGGTTGATCTATATTCTCTTCATTAGTGAAAGTCAAGATTCACTTGAACAATTCATGGCAAAATTATAAAAAGTCTAACAGAAATGTACAGAAAATATGCTTGACAGTTTATGACAACTAGATCAACCATTTTGCATTTACTGTAATGACATATGATGAACTAATGACTTAAGGCTTTGGGGGTAAGACTATAGCACAGAGAACTATAAAATACATTTTGAGCAACATGACACTAGTAACTGATTATGTAGGAAACCGCAGACAAATGTACATAATCAGTTGCATGAATGTACCAAAGCAATTGCAATTTGATCAAAAGAATGAGAAACTTTTTATGATGAGCAAAAGTGACTAGATGATGTGGAGGTTGAACAAGTAGTTTTGAGAATTTCCTATCTAATCCGAGAAATGGACCAAAGCCACTGAGAAAAACTGTAAGCTGACTTTGGCCCTTTTATCTCCATTGAAGTTTCTGATTGGTGTGTGATAAATTTTGACTCCTAGTGTTTCCACTTGGGTAATTGTGTGCTAATTGAGCTCAAACTTTGCTGACTTGAGTGAACAATATTGAATGCTAGTGCTTTCTGAATGAGCACATGGTGTAAGCACTGAGAAATATAGGGATTTGTGTGTAGAGTTTTGCAGTAACAGATCACCAAATCTGACTCATGTGTCAAAGCAGGGAATAGTGTTTATAGTTTAGGGAAATGGGTGTGCTTTTTGAAAAATGGCATTATGGTTTTGAAATTTTAGTTCAAAAGCCTGGTTATAGTGTTTTAGCAATCGAGAAAAACTGTAAGAACCAGCTTGATCAGCTAGCACTAGACAAAGAGTAATCAATCTCACATTTAGATTCAGATTAGACCTGTAACTGAATTTAAGTTATGACCAGACCAGCTTTTTAAAACTAGTCTAAGAAGTTTATGCAACCAGCCTTAATTTACATAAGATGCTCTGCGCAGACAAACCATGTGATTGTGGAGGATGAGTGACACCTGAATATAAAATAGAGTACTTTCTCAATGTAATAATTCAAACATCATAAATCACTTATTAAATGGCCAGATGAGTAGACACAAATTCATGTTTTAAACATAAATACAAACAATAACATAGTAAATTAAGAAGTAATTTTACATTACATTTATAATATGTATTTTACGTTGCATGCCCCCCCCCCCCATGAAAGACAAAAACTAAAATGAAAAATAAAAGCAATATGCTTCTTTGAAAGGAAACATGAAGTTGTGTTTATTTTGGTGATCATGGAATAGCAGAAGAAAAAAATTATATAAATGAGGAAGTGCTTTTAAACAATATTGTAGTGTTTTATAAAAATGTAAAAATAAAAGTCAGTAATTAAAGTTACTTTGGTATACGTTATTGAAATATGTGACCTACTGAAATTTGTTTTATATAAATGATAGTGTTATTATGCTATAATAATAATAATACTATGATTTATATAAAAAATAAAGTTGCTTGTCAAGTGCAGGTTGAGTAGAATGAATGCTTGAAAATAACAATTGTCATCATTGTCAAAACATAACAATACAACAACAGTCCAGGGTCATTCAGTCTTTCAGTCCAGAGGAAGTGCCAAGTCCTTTAGCAAAGCCATTGTTCTTACTGCTTTTAAGTTCGTAGAGAACTCAATAGATTCAAAACACATTTTCATTTCAAGTTTGAATCTTAAAGAGGTTTGCATTTAGAAAATTTACATTTATGAATATGGTATTTAGCTAACAGGAAAATAAGGTTTATGAAATAAGTATCACCTTTTTTTTCACATTCATGAAAGCTAAAAATGACATTTCTATAAGTAAACTCATAATTAGGATTCCCATAACATTTGATAATGTCAAGAATATCACACCAAAATGATGTTGTGTAAGAGCAGCTCCAGGTTGAGTAAAGTGCTGCAGCTGCGCAGAGACGTGCTGACGTCACCGCTTAACGCTCATTGGCTAAGGACGATGACGTTCTGTTCTTGTTTAAAGCGCTGTCATTCATTTTTTAATCAATCTTTTTTTATTCTCCGTAAATACTAAATAAACTACAACATCTGTACAGAATATGCGATTTTAATGATATTAAATGAATTCAACCAAATAATATAGATCATAGATATTGATGAGTAATTATAAATACACTGAATGCTTGTACAGTTTATGTAAAAGCAGCGGTCTTTCCAACTGCATTCAGTCTATTTTCTTGCACGTATATCGCAGATCTGCTCTGAGATTTAGTTGTCTAACCTGCTCTCTTTCACTCATTGACAAGCACGATGTCATTCAGGAATTTAGAGAGGAGTCCGGCGTGGGCGTGGCTTCCGCAGTAAGCCACGCCTCCTGTATAAAAGGCCGCACGCAGCTGCTCGTGGAGAGATCGAGCAGCTGAAGATACTTTGAGCAGCACGGGATCAACCGATGAGCTCGCAGGTGAGATTTAACACGCTCTAAATGATGCATTTGTCGCTTTCATGTATTTTAGGCAGATTAAGACACTAAATCTCGTTCGTTTGCTCTGTGATCGTGTGTTTGACAGCCGATGCATTAGCATTTCTGATTGTTTAACACTCAGTATATCAGTCTGTGATCATGCACGGTCAGTTTGAGTCACTTCTTCATTCCTCTGAAGAATCAAAGGTCATGTTCCATCATGAATCGCTTTCGCTCACTCACATTTCCACAGACTCTCATTCAGACGCCTGTTTCCATCTGCAGAAGCTGTTCCATCACTGCTTTCTGGGCTTTTTTATGTGCATCATCTCAAATGTCCTGCTCCAGATACACTCTCAGTCTGTTTGTTCAGCACTGCTGAATGAAGATCATTAGTGAAGAGCTTTGTTTAGTTTTTAAAGCTCTCACACTGTGTCGAGTCAGTGCAATCCTTCATACTTACTGCTTATGAAGAGCTTGCATGTAAAAACACAAATTAATCTACAGTGGTGGCCAAAATCATTAGAACACTAGTATTTTCAGCAGCTAGAAATGGGTTTAAGTCAGTTATTTCTATCTTTTGCTGTAGTGTGTCAGTAGGAAATATCAGTTCATTATTTTTGCCATTAATTGTAATAATCCAGTGAGGTTTTTGAGATCTGATCTGATCATCATCCAGTCTGTCTGGAATGACATGAAGAAACAGAACAAACTGAGACAGACTAAATCCAGAAGAACTGATGCTTCAAGAAACCTCCTGCAAAGCTCCTAAAAAACTATGAGCAAGTGCAGCTAGAGCAAAAGCTGCTTTAAACACAAAGATGCTCACACCAAATGATGATTTCATTTAGTTCATAGAAGTTCAT
>JAFVLL020040973.1:0-67708 GCA_021397915.2 Tor tambroides
GTTGTAAGTAATCTTAATGATTCCTAAATGCATCTACTTTCGGAAGGCCAAATAAAGTGCTTTTGCTTTCACCTAGAAACACACAGCATCTCCCTAACATGGCTGCATCAACACTACTGCGGTTACTGAAACCACGTCTTCTTTCTTTGCGTGAACAGTTGGGCTGCATTATGCAAATATTTCCACATCTTGACGTCAAGATGTGGGGGCGTGTTTGAACGAGCCGTTTTAGGGGGGCGTGGCAGAGTCTTAACTTTCATAAAGAATATGTCTTTGGTTTTGAGACTTTAGTCTTTGCAACTTCAGGGATCTTATCTATGCACAATCAGCTTGTAACACTCCAAAGAGAAGGAAAACTTGAAATCGCATCATATGGCCCCTTAAAGATTAACTTTATGTGAGTGTTAGATGATCTAAAAATAGGGGAAATGTACACCTTGTAAAACACCTTTCAAAAGTTTGGAGTGGTTAAGATTTTTAAATGCTTTTAGTCTCTAAAGCTCACCATAGCTGCATTAATTTGATCAAAAATACAGTAAAAACAGAAATATTATTACAATTTAAAACAATTGTTTTTAATACATTTTTAAAAAGTTTATTTCTGTGATGGCAAGGCTGAATTACTCCAGCCTTCAGTGTCCCATGATCCTTCAGAAATCATTCTAATATCCTGATTTTTTTAATGTTAAAAACAGTTGTGCTGCATAATATTTTTGTGGAAACTAAACAATTAGGACACTTTGATGAATAGAAAATTCAAAAGAACAGCCATTATTTGAAATAGACATCTTTTGTAACATTCTAAATGTCTTGTAATCAATTTTGATAAATTAAATGTGTCATTAATGTGTCAAAAGTAATGTCATTAAAAAAAGTCTTACTGACCCCAAACTTTTGAACAGTGGTGTAAAATTAAATATTCAGTGTTGCCCAATTCAGTGTCGAATTCAATGTTGATGTTATTAAATATCTATTAATACCAAACCGATATGTTACAGATATACTGTGCATGCCTGATGTGTGTGTAATAAGAAGCTTGCTCATCATTACCTGCTTTGTTTACTTTGAGATATCACTCCATGGTTCACATCTGCACATGTATACACAGCTGTACTAAAATAGTAGTGTTTTTACATTCTGCTCCATAATGTTGATGTATTTCTCTCCTTGTGGCTCTCTCAGTGAGGGATGGTGTCTCTATGAGGATGCCCTCGCGTCCACTCGTGGCCCCTCATAAATCGTAAGTGGGGTGCACAGTAACCAAGCACCAGATTGTGCCTGAACGGCTTCTGCCTGTTCACTTTATTACACCATAGACAGCTGACTTTACAGAATCCAGTGTTCAACGTCTGTGCATATTAGTGTGTATAATTAGATTGGGCTTCCTGGAATTTAACTGCTTTGGACCAACTGCTGTTTAAAACCAACTTCACATGGCGGGTTAGGCCAGTGTTATATCTAACCACACTTCACTGACCTCATAAACTTCACTGAGTTAGTATCTAATTACAGAGCAGGTTAACACAGTAGGGTACAGCCCTGAAGCGCACTACCATCACATAACATCACTGTTCAACATTAGAGAGCTGTGTTTATGACTTTTTTCTTTGAAGCTTGTAATGTGATACAATCTCATACGGCTAGCCTGTTCGAGGCAAACTCACACATTTAATACACACACACACAGATGTGCTGCAGATTGGCAGAACGAATAAGTCTCTTTGTCATGTGAGTGTGACATTCTCTCATGTTTGACTCTCTCTTTGCCCTCCCAGCATGCTCGCTGATGACCTGAAGCTCAGCAGTGATGAAGATGATAAGGACGAGGTAGGGCGCCTGTTAAGATTGTTGAAGGAATGGGCGGAAAAGCAGATATAATCTATTAGTATCAATAACTCTTGCACTGCTTGCACTAACTGTTAGCTTTGAACTCAGTCCAGCTCATTTGTTCGTTCATCACAAAATGCATTTACACAAAGTCAGCTGGCTGCTGTGGCATTTGTGTTTGCATTGCTCTCTCATTCCAGCATTATACTTACACTAAGATTGCCATTCTTTTCTTTTATACTACTTTTTTTTTGTTTATTTTAACATACTACTATTTAGTATAATTAAATGTCCTAAATTATTTAATGTACACTATTGTTCAAAAGTTTGGGGTTTTAGGAATTTGATAAGAAGTCGTCTCATTTAAGCTCACCAAGGCTGCATTTATTTGATCAAAAATACAGTAATATTGTGAAATAATATTACACTATAAAATATCTGTTTAGCAATTTTAATATATTTTAAGATGTACTTTATTCCTGTGATGGCAAAGCTGAATACTCAGCATCATTACGCCAGTCTTCAGTGTCACATGATCCTTCAGAATTCACTCTAATATGCTGATTTGGAATTAAAGAAATATATTTTATTATTATTATCAGTGTTGGAAACAGTTGTGCTGCTTAAGATTTTTGTGGAAACCATGATACATTTTTCAGGATCTTTTGAGTGTAAAGTTGAAAAGAAAAGTATTTATTTGGAATAAAAGTCTTTTGTAACATCGTAAATGTTTTCACTGTCACAATAGCTGAAGAAATCCTTACAGAATAAAAGTATGAATTTCTTTAAAATAAACTTACTAACCCCAAACTTTTGAATGGTAGTGTCAGTCCTTTTTTTAATTACTAACTATCGTTTGAGTCATATGGCTCAAACTGAGTCAATGACTATTAATCATCAAAACCTCTTTAAACACTACCATTTTAATCATTAAAAGAGGTGACATTTAATTTAACCAAGCTGAGGGGTTGCTAAAAAAATCCCACTTTCAGATGATTTCAAGTTGTTTACTTTATAATTAGTCTGTCTGTTTTGGCCAGTTGAACTGATCCAGGCTAATTTGTGGAGCTGCATGAGTGAACTGTACAGTATTTAGCTGCTCCTCCCTCACATTCACTCTGATAGGAGTTCTATTAAAAACAAATTATGATCTCATGTTACACTATTTTTTAGGAGGCACTGCCTTCTTGCCTCCTTAGGAAAAATGCCACTGCTCCATATCTGTGCTGCTGAACTTGACCTGGTTTGCTGAAATTAAGAAAGTTCAATATTTGACTCTTGTGCTCCTTGTGTGTGGGTGTATCTCATCACAGGAATCCAGGTTTATGAGTCATAACAGTCTGAGTCATAAAATACACCAGACTCATGACCTTTCCGCTGTTACTGCAGGACTATGGCTTTTGCTTTGGTCAAGATGCTAGTAATGACCATGAAGTTGAAGATTCCAAGCTAATAAGCTCTCTTTTATTAAAATCTTTTTTTTAATTCTTATCTGTTAAACAGGGAAGTGAGCAAACAACTTCCTGGGCTGATAATGACCGGTAAGTGTGTGCTTGTGATGTTTTGTCTGCTTTATGTTTGTAACTGTACCAGTTCTCATTATTATCCAGTGTTTGTCTCTGTATGTGTGAGTGTGTGTATTACATATTGAAGAGGTAAGAATATGTGGAATGTGACAGCTGGATGATAGACCAGCCTCTGTTTCTTTTGGCCTTTCAACATGTTCAACCCCCAAACACGCACAAACACACACACACCACTCGTAGTGTTTAGTCTGCATACTTTTTGGAATTTTAGAATTTTTTTGAACTTGATAGTCGAGATTGTTGTACATGTAAATGCATCTGAGTGTGTGGCCTAAGAAGTGCCTGTGCACTTCTCAATCCATCTCCATTGTTTGCATGTATTGACTGACAGCTTGTCAGGCCAGCAGCAGCACCACACACACACACATGTCGGAAGAGTGAGACATTCTAGCTCAGGGTCTTCAGGATCAGACCCCTCCAGCGAGTGGGAAAGCAGCAGCCAGCGATCACGCAGCCCGAGCCCAGGGACACACAACCTGTGCGGGACACCGAACCAGCAGCGGACCCTAAACTGCAGCACAGAGGTAATCTGTAGCTTTTTTTGGCATGCAGTTTGCTATTTCTCATTGCCTGGCTCTCTGTTTCCCAGTAGTTGTTTTTAGCGGATGAGGTAAAAAGGGATGGTGGGCGGTGGAGAGAGGAATGTGGAGGGGAGGCCGCTGAGACTTTAGAATCTGGGTGTCATGTCAACATGTGGCGCCCCAGATGACTAACTAGATAGGAAGTAATACATGCCAACATTGATTTCGTCACAAAAAGCAGAGCCTAAAGGGATTGGTTACCCAAACCAATGAAAATTCTGTCATCATTTACTCACCCTCATGTAGTTCCAAACCTGTATGATGACAAAAAACAGACATTTTTCAAAATATCTTCTTTTGTGTTCTACAGAAGAAAGAAAGTCATACAGGTTTGGAATGATGACAGAATATTCATTTTTGGGTGAGCTGTTCCTTTGAAACAGCACAAGAAGAGAATCCTGAGCTGATAACAGCTACATTTGAAGGATTTTATGCTGTGGTATTGTTTTTATATGACGTTTGGGGGCTCTAGCAAGTCTTATTTTTTTTCATCAGAAGGAGGGATTAAAAGCTCTAGTAGCATAGGGCTACACCACCATATGAATGAAGGTGTCTGTGTGACACAGCTGGCTCTATTACTGAACATGCCATCTATTTGGAACCTGTGGAGAAGGGAGGAGGGAACACCATGTGTTTTTCATCTACATGTAGTCATGTAGTGTCTCTAAGGAGGACGGCTTGGAAACGCCACATGGTTCCAGGTAGAGGGGGGTTTGAGGGGAGGGGCAGTGGGAAAAGGGCACAAGAGATGTAGTGTCTTTGCTGGAAAGAGAGAGAGAGGGGAAGGGGGAATGTTTGAGTGGAGGAGTAAAAGTTTAATTTAGCTCTGGTTAGCTACTGGAGGCGAGAGAGGAAAGCTCAGTCTGCTCTGCAGCTCAAGTGTGCTATCAAGTGAGTATTTGCTTTGATTTTGTGGCATTAATTCAAATGTTTTGTAAAGTCAATAGTGAGTGTAGCTAGCTTTATTACTCTATAAAGTATGATTATGTTGTCATTCAATGCAGCTTATTTCTGGTTTGTAATAGTTTGGGGTGAGTGAACTGAAGAGGCATTGTAATGGTGAAAGCAGTGTGAAATCGAAAGAAAGGGTTTGTTAGGGTTTAAGGAATCTCCAGTTTTCTGGCCTCTCTCTCTCGGTTACCCTCTCACCTCCTATTTTTCTTTTCCTCTCTCTCCTACTGACACACTGGCCTGTTTACATAAATGATCATATTTCCTATTCGTTTATTCTAATCATTTCTCATTGCCGTTTTTAAGTAATTTTTCCCACCATGCTTCAGTTGAGTAAATACATTGTCAACAAATCACATTGTCGAGTAAAAACATTGTCATGGAGTCAGATATTGGTTTATGCAATCTTCTGCACACATACAGTGGTTACTTTACATCAGTAGGATAAAGGATTGAGATGTTCAATATATAGAAGTTCTATCTGTCTAATATTCCTACGTTTAGCCTATAAATGTCATGTTTGACTATGCATCACCACTATTATTTTAAATTTGTTAAACTGTCAGTCACACATTCTTTATTAAAGAGGTTCTGGAATGTATTTAGTGTTAAACTGTTGTCATCCTCAGTGGTCAAGATTTTGTGGTCACAAGCAGATTCACTGATAATCATAATATTGTCAAGTATGTAAATATTATTTTACCAGTTTTACAATTGCTACATTCTTTGTCTTGAACTCATGTCCTTTTTCTGTTCAGACGGAGAGTCCACCATCCACACAGTGGCAGCTGGACAGGTGGTTTGAGAAAGTCCCTAAAAATCATCAGTCATCTGACCACGACCCAGGTGGAGGACAGCGCCGGAGTGCGAAATCTGACTGTGGCCGAGGACCGTCACCTGGAAGATACTGGAGCAGAGACGCTGAGTCCAGACGGGATTACAGTCCCTGTGAAAGTCCAGTCCCAAGTCCAAAATTTGACTACAGCCCCAGAAACAGTCCTCATCCCAGCCCAGAATACAGTCCATGCCCCAGTCCAGGAATTAGCTTTGTGCCAAGCCCAGTGCCAAGTGTGTGCCCAAGTCCAGGAGACAGCCTCCAAGGGAGTCGAAGTCCCAGCCCTTTACCTTTACACCCTCCCAGAAGCCCCAGTCCAAGTCTCTCATCCACCGCAGTACCTAGCCAAGGTACATATCCTCAGGTCCAGCCACTTCAACAGGAAAGTCCCAGGCATATTGCACGGCCAACCGTTGCCTCTAATCCAGCACATCGTCCCAAAGTAAGGCCATGGGTGCCTCCGGACCATAGCGCCGACCCGAGAAAGGAGTTTAGACACAAAGACTCTAGATCCAGAGACTCTCGATCCAAAGACTCTAGACCTGGTCCTCCCCAACAACCCCATCATTCCCAGCACAGCTCAACAGAAAAGTTGCACAAAGATCTCACACACAAGCTTGAAGCCAAAAACACTGAATCCACAAGCAAGCAAAGGTTTAACTCACCTTCCAACCCCATTTCAAAGCATTTGTCAAAGCAAAGACCAAGCGTTAGCCAAAAAGCACAAGCCAGAAACTCATCTACAACTGCCCATAGTATTGAACATAATCACAGAAGCAATGAACCTGCAGGAGTGTCAATCCACAGCTCACACTCCAAAACAGGCCATTCATCTCATTTTAATACTCTAAAGAGTTCCGACCGTGGTCCCTCATCAAAGTCCAGGGACTCGTCCCGAAGTGAAGTCAACAGTCGATCTCGTCACAGCTCGAAGACTAAATCTTTCCCAGATACAAAGCAGTCCAGCTCTAAACAGACTTCCCAAAAGAGTTCCAGCCCAAAGCCCAAGGTCAAACTAGGGGACGCCCCAGTGCCCAGAACCGGGCATTCCCAAAAAGATCCAAAGCCCAGAGAGAGAGAGCAAGAGGCGGACAGCCGAGGTAAGGCCCAGGGAGCAACCCTGGTGCAGACCGGCAAGGAGCAGAGACAAAGAAGACTGGCGGAGGAGCAAGTAATAAGGCGTCGCTGGGTTCGGAGTTCTGAGGAAGAGGAAGACGAGGAAGATAGGAGAACCGAGGAAGGGGAAAGAGAGAGGAAACGGAGGAGGAGGGGGGAGCAGGAAGTTGAATGGAAGGCAGTGCAGCCCAAGCAAAGACCTCACACCAACAGCCAGCATCACGCTCAAAAGGAGTACAATGGTCACAACCTTGAGGAACAGAGGAGGAAGAAGAGAAGGTGGAGTAATGAGAACATTTCGTCAGGTCCTCATGTGACTGACACTAGCCTTTCTCCTCCACTTTCTCCACCTTCCCCTACTTCTGTCATCAAGCCAACTCGCCCATCATCTTCCTCATCCTCATCCTCCTCATCATCCTCATCGTCCTCATCATCTTCTTCTGATTCAGACTCTGAGTCCATTCCACCTCGGAATGTTGCCAAAGTCCCTGCAGATTCAACATCAAACCAAAAAACTGTGTCAAAAAGGAGGCTTGACAAACAGAGTTCAGGCATTGGTGCTCACCTCCACGGGTCGAGCTTAAGCACCCCTGAGACAGATAAGCAAGGTCGGGGCAGACATAAACTCTACACTCTGGTGCCTTTCGGCCGAACTGAAAAGTCCCCCACTGTTGCACATCGAGGCCTGAAAAAACTTGTTGTGAGGATAGACCTCTCGCTTCTGAGTAGAGTGCCTAGTGCAGATGAGATTAAAGAGAGACAGTCCTCGTCTTCAGCTTTGTCAGCGGGAAAGGCAAAAGAAAAGACATCGATGAAACACCTGCACCACTTGGACCAACTGCCTGGAGATGGCAGAAGTAAAAGAAAAGTGAGGAAGAAAATAAGCATCTTTACATTTATTTACGGCATACAAATCTGCAGTTCTTAAAATGCATCTTTATATTTAATTAATGCATACAAATCTGCAATTCTTTAATGTTTTTTTTTTTGAATATGAGATTTGTGTTTTTGCATACATGAAAGTTTGTTGTGTTTTGCTATATCAGGCTGAAAATGGAGATGCTCAAAGAGAGAATAAGAGAAATCACTCTCGTGCAGATAAACTACCGGTGTCAGTCCATAATGAGACTGAGGAAACCCTCAACAAGCAAAATGGGTATATTTAGACCTAATCACTTCATTTGTTTGTGATGAGGAACTTCTTTTTTCTTTTATGCATCAATGCTTTCTCTTTGCAGAGACAGTTTAGGTAATATTAAATAAGCTGTTATCTTGTTCTGAAAGTATTTTTTTCCATTGTTATTTTGTTGATTCAGAAATTCAGAATATGTATACTATTGCAAGTTCATACGATAAGGGGATGTCCATGAGTAATTACCACAGTAAATGTATTGCTGTTCTACAGTGCTGCTTTAGTACATTGAAAGACTTCATGGGGAAGCCCCTATATTCTTGTCCACTGGGACATGTTGGCGTAATCTGATGTTTACTGTCTGGCTCATGCTCGTTGGATGATGTCCTTTTTATTGCTGTGTATGCAGATGTCAGGATGATTACTTTTATTCCAAGAGGCCAGTATCCCCATTGTCTCCTCCACCTGGCATACTGGAGCTCTCAAAACCCTCAGTAAAAGCTCAGCATGCGGAGAAGTACCACACACCTTCAGAAAAAGACAAAGATTCAACAGCACAGAAAACACAGGTTCTTAAATTTATGCTTCTCTTTCTTTCTTTCTTTCTTTCTTTCTTTCTTTCTTTCTTTCTGTATCTTGTCTTTGAAGAACCATATAGCAAATCAAGAAGCTTATATGGCCTGAATTAGAAGAGGATTCTCTACTGGACTTCAAGCAATGGAACAATTATTCTAATGTAATATATATTAATGAAACCATCATCTCAACAGGACCAGAAGACGCAGCCCAAGGTGGAGATGGAGTGTGTCAGGGTGTCAGGACACCTACAGTCTCTCTCTGGGTCGCTGGTTCCTCCCTCAAACCTTCCGCTTCACTACAGAGGAACTGTACCTATCAGTGATGTGTGAGTTAGTGTCTATTAATGCCTCTGTTTCATTTAACAATGCTGTGGCATTTAATGTCAAATACCTTCTCATAGTTCTAACCTAATCTGTCCTTTCTTCCCTTCATGTTAGCTCTCATCATGCTGAGTACTACATGCATGAGGCCAAGAGGTTGAAACATCGAGCAGACGTTATGGTAAGACAGCATTGTGAACATACACATTATTGAATATTACAACTATACAAGACTATTACAGAGGTCAGAGGTTTGTAACCTTGGAGTCACGATGCCACATGCACTCTCAAGAAAAAAGGTACAAAAACTTTCACTGGACCAGTACCTTTTGCAAAAGGTGTACCTTTAAAAAAAAAGTGGCAGCTTTTGTCTTTTTTTTTTTTTTTTTTTTCAGAGAGTGTGGAGTTGCCTGAGATGAATCTTTTTTATGCTGTAAAATTATTTTTTGTTAAACATGTGCTTTATGATTATAGAACCCAAAAAAATGAGTCAGAACAAAACAAGGATGAAAATCTCTGGTCTATATCCTATTGCCTCTCTTATCCCTGTTTGAAGGTGGATAAGCTAGGAAAAGCTGTGAATTATGTGGATGCTGCTTTGTCCTTCATGGAGTGCGGTAAAGCCATGGAAGAGGGACCGCTGGAGTCTAAGTCCCCCTACACCATGTATGCTGAAACTGTGGAGCTCATAAGGTGTTTAAGAGTTTTATTTTCTCTCTGGTGTTCATTTTTTTTCAGCGTTTTGCATAGGCCAGACATTACACGACTGGGTAGCTCCTTGTGACAGGCTCCATACCGACCATATTTTACCTACAGCAAATGTGAGTTTGATTAAGTGCTGTGACAGAATCAACAACAGGCCACAAAACATGCAAATACAGTGTCAATAGATTTGAAGTTTTCACAATTTGACTGATATTTGACAGATGCCAAAATAGATTTGGCCAGAAAATGCCCCATGTTAGTCAGAAGTTCTGTATTGATTTGACATGTTCCATGTGTTGGATAGATACGCTATGAGACTTAAGAGTCACGCCGGCCCTGGAGCCAGCCAAGAAGACAAACAGCTAGCTGTGCTATGGTAAATACAACACTGCAAAGATATTTAACTGTCGGTATTATCGTTTTAATTTTCTTGATTAAGTCCAAGTCACAAATTTTGTTTCTGCTTTGCAGTTTCCGTTGTCTTGCTCTTCTTTATTGGCAAATGTTCAGACTTAAAAAGGACAATGCTCTAAAATACTCCAAAGTCCTGCTGGACTACTTCAAGGTAGGCGGTTATCAGTTATCATACATCAATATGCAAAAGATCTGCCAGTATATAGTTTGTTAAAACAACAAAGTTGTCCTGTTCAAAGATTTACTCATTCTTGTAACTGTTCTTACTTTGATTAGAGTTCTCCTAAAGGACCTCATAAACCCCCTCCCTGGAATAATGCTGGAAAGTAAGAGTTATAGAGTATAGTTGGGCTTCGAATTCATTTACACAACCACTCTGAGTTGTGTTTGGGTGTCTGTACTTTTACAGTGTGTTTGTGCTTTTACAGGGGAACTGTACCTCCTGCCTCTATTTGCTCTGTCAATATAATGGGATCTCACACAGGCAGCTCACAGAGCAGTGTCATCTGCATTCCCCATCGTATCCACCAGATGGCAGCAAATCATCTCAACATCACCAATAGTGTCCTGTACAGTTATGAGTACTGGGAGGTGGCTGATACCCTGGCCAAAGAAAATAAAGGTTAGGTTTAATTCAGTTCTGTCTCATAGGGGCCATTTTAATAATTTAGAAAAAAAACATGTATTTGCTATTTATCTGAATTTTTTCTATTTTTTATTCTTATTTTATTCTATGTTTTTTGTAAAATGTTACATTTTATTTTAATATTTATTATTTATTCAGATTTTTGACAAAAAAATACCCTTTCTTATAGTGTGTATTTATTTAACAACTGTTGATAAATGACTATTCACTGATAATTCAACCAATGGCAATAAAATTATTCTCTCTCACACCCACACCAGAATTTTTCAACTATCTGAACACACTGACTGGACCTTTGACTCTACATAGCAGCATGGCCCATATCGTCCAGTACACCAGGCAAGGGCTGCAGTGGATCCGGATCAGTGCTAATCTATCATAATACCATGTACAGACGTTCTCAAACTTCACAAATCACTCGTGGAAACAATGTTCTGAAGCCAAATCAGCAAAACATTTTAGTTACCTGCACTCTGTGACCAAGGAGTCTGGTTTTGGGTCAAGACTGTTTTTAAGCCCAGACAGCAATGAAGAAAACTGTCTGCCGTAGTTTCATGAAAAGTCATGTGGCATCATGTCATCATATGGTATTAAGAAGCGGACATACTTGTGTTACTTCACGTTACTGAGCATTAAATGTTAAAATATGTAAGGACACTGTGTCAGAAATAATCATGTTTTCTTTAATGCAATCAAGCAGGTCAAAGCAAAAGAACCTTGGTCGTTCAATTCTTAGCACTTCTTAAAAAATGCTTACTCAAAGTTTTGAAAAGGAACCAATGTCGGCTAAATCATCAAATGCTGCTTTTCCAAAATGTGCCACATTTTTATATAAGAAATTCATTTTTTATTTTCTGTATGGATTAAAATGCCGTTACAAACCTCTTTACTGGATTAAAATAATTTTTTATGATGGGGTGTTGAATCATCTAACTTTTTTTTTTTTAACAGCCTTTTTTAACTTCTTATGTCAAAAACCGTGCATGCACAAAGTCTCTTTAAGATCTGTGGATGTGATACATGTTTTGTTTTGTTTTTTCTTTGTGCAATAAGAGATTTTTACATTATGTGTCATGTAGATGTTTTAGTGCTGTTTTTCAATAGCCAGCATAAAGTCATGTCAGTCTATGCAAGGCTTCTTATGGCATTGTGAAGTTGTTGTAAAGATTAAACTGTAAGAAAAAAAAACATAATCAGGACTTTTGTAAATTAAAGCATTTTTACAGGAGATTGTAGTGGTGTTGGTCATAAAGTTAATGATGATGATGATGATGATGATGAATCACAGCAATCCATTAGTGGAAATGTAATATTTTTCAGACCTTAGCATAAGATCTCTAATGAAAAATAAGATTATATTTTGAAACAACATGCAAACCATCATTAACCTACAATTGAACATAGACTTCACACATTCTAATTTCTGAGATTTTATGGATACCATTTTATCAAAAAGGAAATAAAAGCAGGAATGCCCTTGCATAGTAACTCTACCTTTGAAAGAATGCTTATATGTAAAATATAAAATACAGAAAGTTTTTATCTAATTAATTGAAGAAATAATTGGCAGATTAATCAGTTCTTAAAACAATCATTAGTTGCAGCCCTAAATAATTACTTTAAATTAATTTGAAATTCAAATTCTGAAAAATGATGATCTTTATATGTAACAGCCATCATTTTTCAGACTGAGAATTCCAATTCAATTGATTTAGGGCTGCAACTAGCAGTTATTTTAAGAACTGATTAATGAAGTTACATATAAAATAAAATAAAAAAAAAACAATAAATTCTAATTTAGCTGTAAATAAGCAGGCCTACTTATTAAATACTAAAAAATGACAATTTCATCTACGCATAAACATTTATGTATTTCAGTGTTATTTACAGCCATACATGTGTGGATCCATATTCATCTGTTAATGAATAAAGGTAACATTATACTATATTTTTTCACATCATTTGGTTACACTATGAATTTCATGTAATTGGGTATACAGTTGTTCATTTTTAGCTCATAATTCATAAATAAACTAATTATTAACCTATACAAATACATTTTAACACTGAAAGAAAAACGTGTTAAATTTGTAAAAGTAGGCAGGTTAACTACTGCATTAACTCATGCTAACATTTAACATCCTTGCTGAAAAGTGATACCGAAAATGTCCTTTTATTTATAAACAGATACTTTATTTTAAGTTATTAGGCTATTTTTAAAAATTGATTTCATTTATAATGTAAATTAAGTATTTATTTTAAATGTTTAACATCTTGACAAGTCAAATGAACTATTTTAACGAAAGTCACTTCACCTCATTTTTCTAGTTGTCTTTTTTGTCGCCTGTGATATATTTAGCAGTGGGAGAAGATAACCTCAGTCATATATCATCTGTCACCGTTTACACACGCACACACACAGGGATCCTCCTCCTGTTGTAGTACTCCCCGTGTTGCCACGTCCGTTTACCACACGCGACCTTGAGGGAGTTTATTTCCAGGCCATATTGAGCGGTTTTCTTACGCGATCTGGCAACATCGAGTACTATCACCGACAGTGCGCTGCTGCATGCGTGTGTATGTGCAATAGTTCGGCTGCCGTGCGGCCTTCATACTGTTAGCACACACATTTACAACACACAGCGTTAATATTTTGCTTAGTTAAAGCATAAATGGCTTCCGGAGCAGAGAGAGCGGAGCCTGGAGACAGCGAACAGGATGAAGAAGATGTGTATGAAGTGGAGAGGATTATTGACATGAAAGTAGAAGAGGTGAGAGAGAGTGTTTGTGGCAGAGCTTCGGATGCCATCTTGCTAGCGACGTAGCATGTCGCTATTACTGTCCTAAATAAATACTGCAGACACGGGTATAATTAATAGGATAAGGCCAAAGAAATAGTCCAAAGCGTGATTTTACTGTCTCTTCGCCTTAAAACACCAACTTCCCGCAGTGCAGAGAGGCTGTATTCACTCCTTGTAACTGACGGTTAGCTCAGGTTGAGGCGCGAGTCAAATTCAGTTTCAACGGCTCTTGTTGTTTACATCAAATCGGCTTAAAATCTAGATAAATTACCACTTTAAACCCCGGACTAAATCTACCCACGCCCAAAATGAGTGCCGAAAACTTCCAGTAGCGTTTTATGCGGAGCACAACGCTGTTGACAGCAGCGACAGTCATTCATGGGTTTATATGCAGCCTTGTTTACAGCATCCATAATACGCGCTATTATATCCGAAACGGCACATTATTAGTGCTCTTTGGATAGAAAACAGAGAGACTTAGGGATTACTAAATCTTACAAGCATGTTTCTGATTACACAACATGCAAGTTCACTAGTGTAAACATAAAAGAAGACAAATCTCTTACAATTATTTAATGCGTGATAGATGAATCGCGTATGTCTTAAGCTTGGTCCTAACTAACGGGAATGTGTAACAATGATTCAGCATTTTGCTTTATAAATCATTGATCTTTATTAGAATTGAATACTTATTTTTAGTAGTTTATATTACTTTTAGATGTAGTAACAGCACCTGAATAGTGTTTCTGTACTGTAGGGAGCCGTTTTAGACGTGGATTTGTTTTGTAGATGGGGTTGGGATCCGTTTGGACTCTTGTGTTTCCCTGTTCCTGTCTATGTGCTTTATGCAAAGGCCTCTTGAGCTCTCATAAATAGAGAGAGAGGGGAATATCACATTACAGACCACTTTCGTCACCTTCAGGTCTGGAGATCCTGGGTTGCCTGAGCGCAGGGGCGGCATGCACTCATCATTTTTGAGGGGGCACGTGAGGGGGGTGTCATGCTTGTCATGTGACCCACAGCAGCCAGGATCGCACTGTGTAACTGATATAGGCTTATGTTTTATTTATTTTTTTCCCTTTTTATTCGAAATATTTCCAAACGTGTTAACTATGTCTCGATTCTCAAATATGTGTACGTAAATGCACTTTTATAGATTGTTATTTGATCTATAATGGGTGATGGGCAAAGTAGACTAATGGTGTAATCTAAAAACCCATCTTTTTACTTAAGTATGAGATATGGATGCCATGCCATTAGAAATGTTAATACAACTGACTTTGTATTTAATGTGAATTTAATAACAACATATTAAGTTACTAATTATAACACTTTAATTTTACAGAGAGCACCACATTATCAAAGAACATTTTCATTCAGTCTAGCCAGAGTTCAAGAGCACTCTCAAAAACTCCAGTTAAAATCACTGACGCTGTTTACACTGTGAAATGAATATCTTACACATCTTTGTTGTTTCTGATGAAAGAATTCACCAGAGAATTTAGTCAGTGCGAGCAAGTAAACAAAACACCGCGTTTCAGCGATGACTCATCTGAACGTCTCTGATTGGTCATTGCATTCATAAGCTCAGCAGAATCGTGTGTGATTGGTTATAATGCGCAGCTCTGTAAAAACGCGTCTGTCTCTGGCTCAGCGCCAGCCAGTGAACGCAGATTTGAATTTAGCAGTTGATGATATGACACACTGCGCGATCTAATCACACCAGTGTGATTGTATCAAATATAACAAATATTATTCGTCTATTTTTGTCTTTTGGAAGCTGCATTCAAAATCCACTTGGCTCAAAAATCTGAGGGGGCACGTGCCCCCTTAGTTTTAATGGGCATGACGCCTCTGCCTGAGCGGATGTGAAATGCTGACTGAATGATTTTTGGGACTGTTTTATGGTGGTTCCCGCTGTTAAATGCAAGAATGACTGATCACTTCATGCCAGACTGCTTCAGTTTATTTTGGCGAAGCTACATTCAGCAGCGCCTAATCTAGAAATATCACAAGGGCGTGTGTGTGTGTGTGTGTGTGTGTGGAACTTTGCGTCATTAATACTCAAAGAACAGGTGTTATGTGACAATGGGAGGTTTGTTATTAAATAACTTAGAGGAAAAGGAAGACAGATAAAGGAAAGGAAAGGAAGGGAAAGGGAAGTGGTGTGTGGCCAAGTATGGTGACCCATACTCAGAATTTGTCCTCTGCATTTAACCCATCCAAGTGCATGCACAGTAGTGAACACACACCCGGAGCAGTGGGCAGCCAATGCTGCGGCGCCCGAGGAGCAGTTGGGGGTTTGGTGCCTTGCTCAAGGGTCTCACCTGAGTTGTGGTATTGAGGGTGGAGAGAGTGCTATAACGGAGTGGAGTGAACAGACAAAGTGTAACTGACAAGGGATAATGATTCGAAAAAAAATTACAGACAACTCGGTTGTAGCTGAAACCCTGTTGGTTGAAATCGATAAGCCTTGGTAAAGTGTATTGAGGTGGTCAGTGTTTAGAGGACAGATAACACACAAGGCATGTGAAATCCAATTTTGTAGCGCTCAGTACCCTTTGAACTGGAGTCAGTTCTGCTGCAGTCACTTATCTGCGGCATCTGTAATGTGTGAGGTGACTGAGTGTATCTGAATGTGAGAGGATCTTCCTCACTGGGTCTTATAATATTGTCTAGATATGGGAAAAATTGCTTTTTAAAGTCATTTAGATACATGGAGCCTAATGTCATATTTTAAGCTTATGTGTGCAACAATATTTACTTTTTGATCAAAGAACTAATAACTCAGATTATTGTCCCATTTCACTGCTTTCTCACTGCTGCCTCTTATATCTCCTTTTTTAACCACAGCATTTTGTAGTCTATTATAGGTGATGGTGCTAAAAATCAGAAAAAATCTTATTATTTATTTTATTTCTTATGAGGGAATTTTTCCTAACTATGTACAAAACACAGAGCATCCTTTTATTGTCTCATACTTCAGTTAAAATAAATTACATGTAATTATTAGTCTGAACAATTGACTTGTCTATATAATTAAATCAACACTACAATCAAAACTATCTGCGATCAGTGCACAAGATGTCATAATACAATAAAAGATAAGCTTTACCCAGTTATTTTGTAAATGACTGGTTGATTAGTTTATATTATACAGCAACAGACACATTAAATATACAACACTGTTCAAATGTTTGGGGTCAGTAAGATTAAAAAGAATGTAGAGAATGTATCAGTTTCCAAAAAAATATTAAGCAGCACAACTGTTTTCAACATTAATTATAATAAGAAATGTTTCTTTACACCAAATCAGCATATTATAATGATATAATATATCATGTAATAATCATGTGATGCTCAAGACTGGAGTAATGGCTGCCTAAAAATTCAGCTTTGCATCACAGGAATAAACTACATTTTAAAATATATTCAAATAGAAAACTGTTAATTGTAGTAATATTTGCAATATCACCATTTTACTGTGTTTTTGATCAAATAAATGTAGCTTTGGTGAGCATAAGAGAAAAAAAACAGTAGTGTTTTGAACAGTAGTGTATGTTTAACAACAATCAACTCTGAGAAAGCAAATACCAATTTCTGCGACTTCTGAAGTTCATTATGTTACGTTGTCATTGGCATTAAACTCATAATTAGATAGGCACAGAAAGATATTTAATGTTTGATTACATTAAAAAATTACAGAGTAATTTGTTTGCCCTCGCATTTTGATTGTCTTGTACATTTTAGTCATTTCCAGTGGTGTTTTTGTATCAAGACCTTGTTCATTTCTGACCCTGCAGGAAAGCTGTGATAAAGTGTTTGTTTTTTTTGGATGAGAAATATTTCTATCTGTGACTCTGCATGTCAGTCTCAGCGTCCGTCACAACTTTATCCAAGTGGTGTCCATTCATACTGACTGCAACGTGAGACAGTCAGTGATGGCTGTGAGCCAGTAACAACCACTCTCAGATCAGCTGACAGCCTGTGCTTACTAGACTACTGCGCTTTGGCAGTCACACACAGACAATCTTGTCTTTAACTCACATGTTTACATAAATACAGTGATTAACCACTTCTCACTGCTGCTTGTTCCTGCACAGAGGCAGTTGTACAGGAAACTAGCGCTCTAATCTAAGCCAAGGCTCTCGAAACAGCATGAACCTACTAGCAGTATCTCACACTTTAAGCCAAAGACAGATTTGGGTTAACATAAAACAGCCACAAAAGTACGTTGAGTTGTTTGCCAGTGTTGTGAAACCGGTAAATGTAAAAGAGGAAAGAGATCCTATCCACTCTGTCGATTGGGATTAAAACATATTATTTGGCTTTGATCTTCAGCTATTATTAATCCTCCAGATAGAGTCATAGGAAATAAGAGGAGCAGGGAATCAGCTGTGTTTGTTACTTAGCAACGCAGCAGATAATGAACTTCCCTTTGAAGCTAACCTGTGGTGCTTGAGATCTGTCTGCTAAGCATTAATTACTGCCTTAATGCCTCCTATAAACACCACCCTTCTCATCATTCTCTCATGTAGCGCATGACACTAGTGATAATGCAAGGTAGACGTCTGACACTACAGCCTAAGTAGTATTTTTACATCATAAAAACAAAAAGTTCACTTACCCTAAGAGTTTTTCAAGATAAATTACAGTTTGTCATGTTGTATCTTCTCCTCAGTCTGTAAGTGTGTTTTTGAAGTATTAGTCAGTGTTATTTTAGTATTATTTATATACTATTATAGTATTTATTAATGTTTTGAATTAGCCTTTATTTGTATATTTTCAGTTTTCATTTTACTTTTAGTAATTTTATGTTTGCCAGGAAAAGTATATCGTGATTTATCGTGCAATACATTTCCACAGACAAAAACTCTGACACAAACACAATCCATCCACACTGTGAGTGAAAACGGTCTTTAGAGCTTCTTGACATAACCGATCAAGCCGCTTATATAAACAATTGCAAAACAAGTATCAAAAGTGCAACAGGGAGTGCATATGCATTGCAATGCAGAGTACAAATACATACTGCTGTGCTTTTATTTGTGCATTAAATTACAGCTTACAAAGCCATATGTAATGCATTTATTCATTTTGTTTCCATGATCTTTGACTTGTGATTTTTTTTACAGGGAGTGGTGCTGTACCGGGTGCGATGGAAGAACTATTCATCGGAAGATGACACCTGGGAGCCCGAAGCACACTTGGACGACTGCAGGGAGGTGCTGCTTGCCTACAAGAAGGCCCTGACTGAGATGAAGCCAAAGAAGGAAACTGGCATGGTGAGACTCTTAAGATGTGTTCACATGATTGCAGTTCTTCTAAGAGCTTGAACAGACAATGCAGTATCTGGTTTACTTAAGGAAATCTTTGTGAATATTGATTGTGCTCCATTATACCTAGAAGCTGCCCATGAAGAGTGATCTGTTCGATGCTGATTCTGAGAGTGACAGTGATAAAGAAAAACATAAAGAATCACCTATAAAGAAGAAGAAGAAAAAGAAGAAAGTGGAGGAATCAGATGATGAGATGCCTGTGAAGGAAAAGAAGAAGAAGAAAAAGAAGGAGAAATGGCGGGAAGACAAGCCTCTGCCTGCACCTGAGTCTGATGAGGATGAGTTGGAGAGCAGGGATCCTTCCCCTGCACCTCCTAAAAAAGACACAAAGAAGAGGCTCATTGAATCTGATGAGGACGATGCCCCAGTTACTCCTAAGAAACAAAAGAAGCTTGACAAACATAAAGATGGAGGAAAGCAGAGGAAAGAGAGCGGAGAGGACCACAAGAAAAAGAAAGTAAAGTCAAAAAAAGAGATTGACACTTCAGATGAAGAGGATGAGAAGAGCGACGCGGCCTCTGAGTCCCACACGGATGATACGACGAACACGGAAACCAATGATTCCTTCAAAACCACGACTGCAAAATCCACAGACAAATCTGCAAGAAGTGAGAGCGGAGGTGATCTCAAGCAGGCCAAGCAGAAAAAGGCCAAGTCTGACCTGAAGCTGCAAGGTTTCAAAGACCTGATTCAAGAGAAGAAGCCTAAAAAAGTAGAGGTTTCAACAGCCACGCCTAAAGAAAGTGGTGCAAACAAGCACAAGAGCCTTACTAGCACCAAGAGCACTAGCAAGTCTTCTCGCAGCGAGGAGGAGCCCGACTCCAGTGACACGGGGGCAGCTACGTCCGCACCCAAGTCAAAGGTTAAAAGCAAAGGGCAGGAAGCAGCCACGTCTTCTCAGAGGCTTTCATCTGCATCTTCCTCCTCCTCGTCCTCCACAGCATCAACAGCCCCCATCAAGCCCAAAGAGGAGGAGCCAAAGGAAGAAGCGGGTGAGAAGGGAGGTGCCTCTAACTTGTTTGAGAAGTTCCTGTTGAACTGTGAGGCAAAAGATCGTGTACCAAGGAGACAAGCAGACCAGAACAAGAATACAACTCCAAAGGTACAGGTCTAAAACTCTGATGTAATCCATTTTCTTCCTTTCATTTTTTTTGTCATTTTTGTTGTAAGGCAGTGCACCTGTTTAAACAACTAGAACCAGATTATTATTATTATGCTAATGCAATCATCACTATTAAGGTCATTGCACACTGAGTCCGAAATTTTCGCATGTTAAAAAATAAATACGACCTCACGTTGTGTCAATCATGTTTACACACTGCCTCCAAAACTTTCACCCGACATAAAAAAATTCGGATTGGGTTCGATTTTCTGCGTTTTTCGCATCTGTAGCAAGCATTTTGAGGGCTGTTTTGACAATTCAGACCCACCGTACAAGCGAACGCCAAAATCCAGAATTGCGTCTCACAAGTTCATCCACTTCGTCTCTCAGCACAAAGCACTGTAAAGGTCCTTATACACGGAGTTCACAGAAATTTGTGGCCTTCTTTTTAATATGTGCCTCCAGTAACGCTAGCAAACCATCAAAGTTTAGTGACATCCTGAAGTAAACTGAATCGCCCGGGATAACTCTCCTTCCTCTCTACGCCATCTCATAATTGGATGGACCCAATATTTTCTCTTTCTTTCTTCTCTTTTTAAGAAGAGAGGGGACAACAAAATCATCCTCACTGCTTGAAGACTCCATTTTGTAATGTTTTGCAATTTATTTTTATTTTTTTTCTGCAACAGATGAATTAATACACATCAGAGTGCAAGGTTTCTGTGTGACAAATTTTTAGAATGACAAAAAAACATAAGAAAATTTTGGACTCAGTGTGCAAGGACCTTTACTATCACTCATAAGTATTTATTTACTTACACAATATAAGAATATAAGGTGTCCTAGTTTGTAAATTATGCATTTAATATATTTTCTATAATTACATTTTGTATTATTTTAATAATATATATTAATAATAATACTAATAATAATATTTATGTTTAAGATGTAATATTATGAAGAATTATTACAATTTCACAATAACTGTTTTCTCACCTGTTTTCTATTTGAACATATTTCAAAATTTTTGTAATTTATTCCTGTTATGGCAAAGCTGAATTTTCAGCAGTCATCCAGTCTTTAGTGTCACATGATCTTTCAGAAATCTTTCTAATATGCTGATTTGATGCTCAAGAAACCTTTCTTATTGTTATCAATATTGAACACAGTTGTGCTGCTTAATATAAATTTAAAAGTGTTATTTTTGTGATTTTACTTATTTTCTCCACTTCTTTTACAGGGTGCAGGGAAAAATGACAAGAAAACAAAATTGTCAAAGCAGTCTCCTGCACGGAAACCTGATTCAGACAAGACAGAGAAATCAAAAGATGGTAAAATACATTTATAGCTGACTAAAATTTTTATATTCCAAATGGTCTCGGGTTTTTTGTTTGATTAACCTCTACATTCTTCTCCTACCAGTGCCTCGACCTGGTCAGAGTCCCGTCTCTATGGAGATTGGCGAGAAACAGGAGAAGGGAGCATTAGAGATGGAGAAAAGTGATAAATCAGATGAGCCAGCCCCTAAATCTAAGGAGGAATTACAACGAGAGCAGAGAGAGGAAGAGCAAAGGAAGAGGAAAGAAAAGATGGAAGAAGATGAGAGAAAGAGGAAAGAAAGGATTGAAGAGGAGGAGAGAAAGAAGAAAGAGAGAATAGAGGAAGCCCAACGGGAGAGAAAAGCACGCATGGAGGAGGCACAGAGACTTGCAGAGGAGGCCCGGCAGGAGCGGCTGGAAAGGAAGTCCATGACTGAGTCAATAGCGTCTCCTGACTCAACAGAAGACTCCAGATGGAAGGATAAGAAGAGGAGAAGGAGGGGTGACAGTGAATCACGGGTCTTCACCGCCTGCGATGACAATCAGGACTCTCAGGAGACCATGGAGCGCTCAGACAAAACTCCTGGTTTGTATTTGGCAAAAAGAGGTTCAACTTTTGTAAACATGTCTTGAGGCACCTGCATTCTGTTCATTTGCACTAGGGATGCATGGTTAATTGAAATGAAACTACTATCGCGATATGGATTTGTGAGATTATAAATAGTGGGTTTTTAGAGTGAAGGGTGGCATTGTGTTCTTTTACACATGAGCAGCTCATCGTGATCTGTTGTTTTCAGTGTCTCAGAGCAGCTGTGTTCACAGTAAATGCTTCTCCACACAAACCCATCTCTGCATCTGCTCTGAGTTTGGGTCACTTACAATGTGCAATTCAAAATGCAACCAGCTCCAACAATCTTTACATACTTTTAATGACAAGTGCTTATCAACTGGCAGTGTCAACAAAAGAAAAGCTGTGGTTCACCAAAATTAAAGCTTGACGGTTTAACTTGACAAAACTGACAAAACTAAGCCCACACATGATGATTGTTTTTTAAAGTTGTATGTAAAATTATTACATTATTTTTCTTAAATACTCTACTTAACAGTGAAATATTACAATCGTAGTATTTCTTATGTTTGCTTTTTTGATTTAGTAATAATAATCATAATAGAAATAATAATATTTAATAATATAATCTCCATTTTTTTCTGGCCAGTTTGTACAGCCTGCAGACAAAAACGGCAAAAGTTTTTTTTACCCATTTTAAATTGCATTAACTATTTTTGTCAGGAAAAATTGCAATTTGATAGGTTTTTTTTGCCCCAGATCAGCAGCCCTAATTTGCACTTAAAGGGATAGTTCACCCAAAAATGAAAATTGTCATCATTTACATTTACCCTCATGTTGTTCCAAACTTGTATGAGTTTCTTTCTTATGTTGAACATAGAGGATATTTTGAAGAATGCTGGTAATTAAACAGTTGATGGACCAAGAACTGTTTGGTTTTTCAAAATATCTTCTTTTGTGTTCAGCATAAGAAAGAAACTTATACAGGTTTGGAACGACATGAGGGTGAGTAAATGATGACAAAATTTTCATTTTGGGGTGAACTATTCCTTTAATTTAGCCATTTTTGAATGAAAGAACACATCCTGTGTGATCAATTAGCATTTTTCTATTATATGTGTTTTATAGGCTATGCATGTGGTAGCTGATACAGTGGGGATCCCATCCTGTTTTTGAGTCCCTGGATGCTAATAACAATGCATTTCTTTGTGGCAGACAGGGGACCGCCATCTCTTAATCTTGGGGTAGACCTCAAGCTGGACTGGATGACACTGGAGGACTTTCAGAAACACTTGAATGGAGAGGATGAGAATCTCTCTCCGCTGGCCTTAACTCCCGGTGAGTGATACCCACACAGAAAAACAACAGCACAAATCCCTCCTGAAAAGCATATTTCAGGTCCACCTTTCGTTTATTGTGACATTTCAGTTGACTTCATCATTTTCCTCTCTTCCCTTTTGCTCTGTTTACTATGTAACTTTCAGCTGAACTGCGAGAAGCAGTGAAGAATGGGAATTACCTGGCGGTAAAACGTGCACTTAATTCCAAAGAGGACTACAATCTGGACCAGGAGGTATGTTACTCATTTCCTTCTCTCTTCCTCTCTTTTTCCTCTCTGCCTGTCTCTGTCTTGAATCTATATTAATGACCCTTCAGAGAGTTGGGTCATGTTGCAGTTCATCATGGGTTAACCATTACTGAGTCAGTGTTTTCAGTTGTGCATACTTGTCTATAATACCTGCAAAAAGTTTGTTAACATCTGTTAAAACATCTAGTATAATGTAATGAAATATTTGAATTGAATCAATGAAGAAACATACTTTCTAGATCCAAATGGTGTTATTAGAGCATCTGTTAGCAGACACTAAGTGGACTTTTAGCATGGCAGCCATACCTTGATCCCTCGGTCTAAGTGCTATTTGGGAGGATGTCATGTGAACATCTTTGAATGTTTTGTGAATGTGCTGCCACCTGCAGGACTCTAGTGGCATGTCCTTAACACTGCTGGCAGCTGCAGGTGGTCAGGATGACGTCCTCAGGCTGCTCATTAAGAAAGGAGTGAAGGTCAACGCTAGACAGAAGAATGGCACCACTGCCCTGATGCATGCTGCTGAGAAGGTGCAGAACAACACTGCTCTGTTCAGAAACTCTCATGATGACTGTTTTCACTTCAGCCACCAGTACAAGAGAGTATTACATATTCAGTATAGTATTGTTATATTTGTCTTAGTATGGTTAAGCACTCATTTTCTGCGACATTTTGCTGGAAAGTACACAAGCCCACAATAATCTATTTTAATAACTCACTGTTCTGTTTGGTGTAGAACTTCTTGACAACAGTGGCCATTCTCCTAGAGGCAGGAGCATCTGTAAATGCCCAAACTCTGGGTGGAGAAACAGCTCTTATGAAGGTGAGAAGGTTGTTATATTGATCTGGGAATTAGATCTCTACAAACAGAAACAGGTTTGTTAATGACCCTATGATTGCCAGTTATGTAGATTTTTTTCCCCCTTATACTCTACCATTCAAATGTTTAATAAAATATTATTACAATTTAAAATAAATTTTCATTGTAATTTATTCATGTGATGGCAAAGCTGAATTTTCAGCAGTCATTACTCCAGTCTTCAGTGTCACATGGTCATTCAGAAATTATTCTAATATGCTCATTTGGTGCTCGAGAAATTTCTTATTTTTAGCAATGTTGAAAACAGTTGTGCTGCTTAATATTTTTGTGAAAAACAGGATGATTTTTTCCAGGTTTCGTTGATGAATAGAAAGTTTTAAAAAAGTTTAATTTTTTTTGAAACATTATAAATGTCATTGCTATGACTTTTAATGCTTTCTCAATTTACAGCATACTTGATGAAAACAAGTATTAAATTCTTAAAAAAAAAAAAGATACTGAACCCAAACTTTTGTATGGTACTGTATATTGTTTAGGGATGCACCGAATATTCGGCCACCGAAAATGTTCGGCCGAAAATGGCCCAAAAGTGCATTTTCGGTTTTCAGCCAAAAGACTTTTATCACCGAAGCAATACGGCCGAAATGTTGTGATGACGCAAACTAGTGATGGGAAGTTCGGATCATTTTACTGACTCGGACCTTTGAGTCTCGTTCAGCTAAATGAATGAATCTTTTTTCGAGTCATTTCGTTCATTTTAGCAAAATATAATTAAAAATGTTATGTGCTACTTCCCTAACACATCTACTACTTGTGCAAACGTTGATCACACTACAAACAATACAAAACTATAATGGTCTAAGAAACAGAAAAAAAATAAATTCATTGTTTACCTGGGTCTTTAGTCTATGATTAGCTCACCTCACCTCTTAGCCTATCTGACAAGTCTTCGGGTTTGAGTCAGCACCGTTCGTCACAACCCCATAAACTTAACCAATGCAGTCAGAGCTGGAAAGAGAATTGATTAGTTCACCTCCCGAGTCTTCGGGTTTGAGTCGTTCGTTCATCACGTGACAGCCTCATAAGCTAAACCTATGCAGTCAGAGCTTTATTTATTATTACATTATTTAATGTACACATGAGTGGGGTCAAGTTAAACATTTTAGTTTGAATTTTATTTTATACTGTGCATTGTTGCAATGTGCTAAATAAATATTTGGATAATTTGTAATTGATTTATTCTTTGAAACTTTAATATTAATTTATGCAATTGCAATGCCTTGATTTTAGTAAAGTTAGTACACAGTCATAGCCATAAATGCAATGGTACTAATAATTGGCATAATTTCTTTCGGTGTTTCGGTTTTCGGTTTTCGGCCTTGGTTTCCTCTTTTTCGGTTTTCGGTTTCGGCCAAGAATTTTCATTTCGGTGCATCCCTAATACTGTTTTTTATTTTAGATATTAAGTTTAGCTATCAGACAGTTTGCACTTTTAAGTTATAACGTTTGATATGTACTGAGTGCTGATTGTTGAATTATTCTTTCTAAGGCTTGTAAGAGGGGCAATGCAGATGTGGTTCGCCTCCTGTTGGAATATGGCGCTGACTGCAACATCCTGTCTAAACACAAGAACACTGCCTTGTACTATGCCAAACTTAGCAACAATTTGATGGTATATGATCTCATCAAAGACCATATGCAAACGTGAGTGTTTCATTCCTGCATTATTCAAACACCCTGATATTTAAAGATATAGAACATGGGCAGGATGAAAATATCATTATTAAAATAAGAGGCATATGTGAAAATGCATCCTGCAGGTTATCAACTGTAGCGGAGGAGACAATCAGAGCTTACTTTGAAACGCGGCTGGCCCTGCTGGAACCTGTATTCCCTTTGGCTTGCCACAGATTGTGCGAGGGACCAGATTTTTCACTGGAATTCAACTACAAACCCCCTCAACACACACCCGGAGAAGGTGAAATACTCGCTTCAAATTCTTCTCTTCTCAATAACTGCTATTTTATTTTCTGAATTAGTGTGCTATTATTGTGCTTTCTGTCTCAGGATCTGGCATCCTGCTTTTTATCTTCCATGCAAACTTCCTTAATGAGATCACAGCTAGACTCTGTGGGCCCTGTAGTGTCCATGCTGTCGTCCTGAATGATAAGTTTCAGCTGCCCATCTTCTTGGTAAGACACTGATGTCACAATCGATCCTTATTCAAATGTATTGTCTCTTCTGTTGAATGTCTGCAGTCTCTCACACTCTGCGTGCTGCTCCCCCTGCAGGACAGCCATTTCATATACTCTTTCAGTCCTGTTCAGGGAACCAACAAACTGTTCATCCGTCTGGCAGAGTCACCCACAGCTAAGGTACCTAGGACTGTCACAGATTGTTATTTATATGAGTTTTTATATTGTTTTGTGAACATTTCTTCCTTGTATGTTCCTTTTTTTGACCTGGTAATTCTTTATAAAAATATCATAACTTGACCTTTCAGCGAAACGACAGACATTTCTAATCATTTAGACCAGTTAATTGCATTCAGATCTGCCTCTATCCAGTCAACAACTGACGGATAGAACCAGGTCCTGCCTTAAATTTTTTTCCTTTTTTGATTATCCGTTTCCCTCAGTTGTACGTCAATATGGAAAAAAAGATCTTGCGCTACTTCCATTAAATTGCAACTTTAATGCAGTTTTTTTTTTTTTTTTGGTCTGGAAAATCATGGAAAAATGTATACAAAAATAGCGTCTGATTTGTTAGAGAATCGTGTTTGGTTCTTTTTAATGATCCATTCTGAATGATTCTTTCATATGATTTTTAAATATCCTTAATCAGTAATCATGACTGGAAGGGTCATGGAAAAGTGGGAACTGAGCTAAGCTGAACCAAGCTTTATGATCATTAAAATGTATTAATCAGGAAATATGTTTTGATTTTTCCACAGGTTAAACTGCTAATTTGTGCATACAGAGTCCAACTACAGTGATGCCACAGTCCTCCCTTCCAGGTCAAAGGTCATTGCAGGAGCTTGGCCTCTCCATGAACTGAGACTTTTCCTACACTTGACACATGCTGAGCAGGAGACAGTTTAGAAATGGTTGTGTTTTACTTTGGGAAAAGACTATAGTACTAACAGGTCAATAACAAGTCACAAATCTCAGTGTGACTTTTAAATACATGCTTGGTTAAGTGTTGCAAGTGTTTAACGAATTTCCGGAAGTCTGATTTTAGATTGCAACTGCATCACACATGAAGGTCAGCAAACGTGACAAATTGGGTTTGTATCTGAAGGTCATTTGTAAATCTTGTTTGTAAAGTGTTCAGTTTATTTTTTGTTTTTTCTTTTAAATAGAATAATTTATCACTCCAGATTGACCTACTGTTTTGTTTTATGTTCTGTTCCGTTTAACCCGACCACACGCTCATCCGATGTGCTTCTGTCTTCGTTGCTTGTGCAGAGTGAGTGATGGAATGAATGAGCAGTTCTGATCTCCCTGTTGCTTTGTGCTCATGGGACTTTGACAAGACTGGACCCAAGTGTGACTTTGAACTCCGGAGTGGGTGCTTTAAAATACAATTTTCCATATTTTGTTTCCTGAAAATGTGATGGTTTTTTTTTTTAAAGGCATGAACTAGTGGCATGAATCCTAAATTGGACAAAATGAAGCCATTATAGTTGAAGTGTTTGAATGTATACGTTTTGGTTGTGAGCTATTTTAAGGGCTAATTTGTTTTTGCATTTGAGAGGAGGAAGATTGAAGTCATCCAAGTAGAAATGATCAGGAGAACAGGTTCTTTTAATACTGATTAGTAGGGAACGTGACCCTTTTCATGTGTGTACCAATGTGTTGTCAGGCAGGTTGTACATCAGCTCAGTTTAATTTCTGATTAAATTTTGCATTAGAGTGTAGTTATGTAACTGTTCAACATGCAGCACATGATCTCAGGTCATCTTCTGGTACTGATTATACAGATCACATGAGCGTAGTTTTCACAAGCATTATGTAAAATTATTACTGACTGAACTAAGAGTCTGATTGGGATTTGTACAGCTGGGCTCATCTTGAAAGAGCTTTGATGCACAGTGATGTTCTTTTATTCTGTTGCTCATGGCCTACCTCTCTTTGTCCTGTCATTGTATTATTAGTAAGTGAGAGAAAGACTGCACATTGATTCACTTCCTCTTTTGACTACAGTAAATAAACTGTACATATATTTCCATAACAATCAATATTTTGTCTTCTCTCCTATTTAATATAGCAACAATACATAAACAGTTGTTCTCTTGATTGGTGCAGCACTAGAGACTTCCATCTGTCTAATTTAATTTTATATACACATTCAGTGGAACAAAGCAGACTGTATTTCAAATGAATGTACATTAGAATATGTTCAGATGGGAAAGATGGCCCATTGCCAACATATGCACTAGCGATAGATGTGATAGAACTGTTTTGCAGGGGTGTCCAATCCTGCTCATCCGTCCTGCAGAGTGTAGCTCCGACACACTTCCCTGGAAGTTTCTAGTAAGTCTGAAGACCTTGATTAGCTGCTTCAGGTGTTTGTAATTGGGTTTGGAGCTAAACTCTGCAGGTCAGTGGCCTTCCAGGAACAGGTTTGGAGTCCCCTGGTCTTCAGTATATATTCTATAATGCAGGAGTGTCCAAACTTGTTCCTGGAGGGCCACTGTCCTGCAGAGTTTAGCTCCAACTTACACTCAACTTGCACTCCAACACCCCTATCTGGAAGTTTCTAGTATGTCTAGTAACACCTTAATTCACTGCTTGAGGTGTGTTTAATTGAGGTTGGAGCTAAACTCTGTAGGACTGGACACCTCTGCTATAAGGGCAGCAAGAAATAAACAATCTGGATTTTTGACATTTTCCAGTTCACTAGATGTCTTCAAAACTATTAAACACTGGATTACCAGCTCACAGCTTTAAGGACTAAAAATGTCCATGTACAAAAGGATATATACTGAAATATAACAAACCTTTCTGATAACACTAAGTCAAGCAGAGTTACTCTGATTAATCATATTATTCTGAAAGATATGTACAAGCATTGTTTTTCATATCTGGCACATGCATCACAATATGTACATCTTAACATTATTTTTACTGTAGCCACACAGCAAAATATTTTATATTTGGTATATTTTTCTTGGTCTAGAAGTAGAGACTTTAAAGTGAGTCTTAAAACAAGCCAAAACGGCACAGTGGTTGAAACCATAGACTGTATAAAAAGGTTGAAAAAGAAAATCAACAGAATGGATAAACAAAATGGAGCTGAGTGGATTCGCTTAAATACTGATATCTTCAAAAACAAAAATGTTGATGCTGTATCTGTCATACATTTTTAAAGTTTAATTCATGTTTAACTCCCTATCACCTCTAACAAACATACAAAAAAACTGTAAAACAATAGGCCTATGTGGCCTAGTGTCTGTTTTGTCATAAGTCTGCACCCTAGACCTAATGGTCTTGTTAATTTTAATACACACATAGTATAAAGCACGGATAATTCTATGTTTTATAAGTATTGTTTTTTTGACCAGTACTTAATAATATTGAGTCTCACAACGTGATTTCACGAGTCACGACAACAAACTGGGTCACTCAATTCATATCTTTCTTCGATCCCATCAGTGCCCACTGTCGGGCAAGAGGGTGTGTTTTATTTAAATCGGGCTTTAAGGACACTTGTTTTATTAAGTAGCTGAAGTCAGAAAAGTTTGTTTTTGGATGTTATATGTTTCGTGCAAGGATTTCTTACAGAAAGTATTCCTTTGGCTCTTGCGCAATGCATTTCCGTCCCCATGTTTTCACCCCAGTGAACGTGCTGTTTAGTGTCCACCTCTCACTTTAAATACAGACTCCTTTAGTCTGTATAAATACGGTTATTGGCTTTTTATTGTTCTGCTTAGTGGAAGTGCAACTAGTGCTTAATCTATAGAAACAAATCCACTTTAAACTAGCTAAATTCAGTGGCATTTAACAATGTTACCTTTCACTCTGTATTGCTGGATATTGCCGTTTTTTTCTAATAACACAATATACGTATGCGTTATTTGTCAAAACGTTAATTTATATTCCATTAGGATGAAATCAGTGTCGAATTCTCTTTCACCAAAATAACCTCAAACTCTGATTTACAAATCTTGCATGACTTAGATTATCAAATGAAACTTCATCAAGATACGTAAATGTGTGTCATTGTGTTCCTGCTAATCTCAAACAACTAACCTTATTCTAAATGTTTCATAGGTTAATTGTTGCTCAAATGTTGTTCGCGTGCGTGCGTGCACGCGCTAGCGATGTCCGGTTCGTAAAGGAATCATCATTTGAGTCGATTCTTTTCAATGAATCAGTTGAACCGGTTCACAAAACGGATATGAATGGTTCGTTCATGATTCGGTCAGAGCTGTTCTCGAGTCAACAACTCACTGACTCATTAAACCGAGAACCGTCTCTTTTGAACATATCTGATTCATAATGAACCAAGAAACGATGAGTAACTAAGAGCATTTCGAGGGAACCGAGGATTTTACCGATAAAACGTAAGTTACTTTAATAGCAAGAACATTACAGATAAAACGTATAGAGAAAACGTTTAAATGTGTTGTGAATGGACATTATTTAGCATATAAACGACAAGGTTTCAGGAACTGAATAGTAGCTATAATTTACTTAACTTGAACACATGACATCACAATAAAAACACTTTTAATATTCAAAAACGTAACAATTGCATAAGGTGCCTACATCTGAAACGTTTTGACACGCTGGGCTGTCAAGGACCACGTGGTGGCGTTATTGCGTCATGGCGTAAAAGAATCACCGAATCGTGTCTTAGAAAGGAACTGTCCGAAAGAACCGATTCCTCTAAACGAGTCGGACTTCCCATAATCAGCGCGCTCTCGATCCCGTGTGAGTAGCGCGAAGAGCTCGCTGGCAGTATTCTCCTCCCACGCGCCTGGAACGTCCGTACGTTTTCACGCATGCGCGCCAGGATTTATGTCAAGGCACAAAAGTGGCGCTCTATCGTCTCCAGCTCTACTCCGGTAAGAATTTCTCTGGCGTTTTGATGCTGAGCTGTGCGTAATTGGCCAAAGTTTTTACAACTATGTTCACCGCGGAGCTCGAGCCGAGGAAACCATCGGAGTCACCTGTGTTTGTACTCGAGGGTAATTTAACGTGCAATTTTACCCCGCCTGAGATTTCCCCCCTCCGCCGTGGCAGGGTGCTATTGCCTATGCTGTCGCGCATTGTTTCGCTCGCTCTCTAATGGCGGACATGAGGCAGTGCTACCCGCTGACTGAAGGGGGCAAGTGATTTACCAATTAGTAAATATCGCTTGTTTTTGTAGCTGAATGCTAGATGTGCTTTTAGCCCCTAGTTAAATGGACAGGCTTGGAATATTTAGTGAAATATTTGTGGCTAGTCACCTATAGACGTTATAGTTGATGTTTCTTAACAGTGCAGCGCCCTCACAGGGCACAACGTGAATTACCTTTTGATTGCCAGGGGTAAACGCTCTTGGGTAACTTCAATTAAACCTTCACTCAAGTGTAATACCAGCAAGAAAACTCAGTTCTCGTAGAAATCCGAAAGGGGCTCATAAGTATGTGCAAAAACAGACGTATTTTCTATATGAATGTGCTAGAAGTGTGTTCAATGTCTGATTGCAAGAGCCGAAATTGGTCGCGGTCTTCTATATGTGGGCTGTTATTTAAAAAAAAAAAAATGCGTCTTTCAGAGTGCCGTTATGCATGTGTTCGAATACCAGACATTCAAATGTAGTTTCCCGCCAGTTTTGTCGCGGGGATTATTTGCTGATAACTACTTCTGGTTAATTTTTTTCACTACAATGACAATGGCGCAGTCTCGGAGGCTCTCCTCCCTCCAGTTCACCGCTAATCCAATGGCTGCATGCGCCAGAGAGGCCAGGGGTGGGAGCACAACCGACCCATGGGCCGGGGGTTTTGCCTGAAAAGGGGCAGTTGGGGTAGATTGCTAGGCTCCTCCCGCCTAGGGGTCTCGCGTAGCAAGTTTGCGGACCCGTTGGCCCTTGAGTTTCCTGAATATAATGAAAGCCTATGAAGCGCAGCGTGTTGACGTCGTCATCCGGTTGCCTTGACAGCGCGCGGATCGCGGTCGGGTGTGTGTGTGTGTGGATACGGAGGGTCCGGAGTCAAGGGCACGGCCCAGGGGTGAATGGTAGGAACAGCCCCAAAAATGACTTGATTATGTTGATAACTGACACAGCTGGTGCTAGAGAAGTGCAGCTTTATGGGGCCATGAAACTGTGATGCGTTTTAGTGGGGACCTTTGGAAAACGGTTGCGTTGTTGTTCAGAGTGCAGACTTGGCACAGGCATGCCGCATATGCATGTGATTATATCACGTCTGAGAGGTGGATCAGTAACACTGCATATACTTTTCTCTCTCCAGCATCCCGACCATGATATCAGCCTGCAGGGAAAGCCCACAGATTCAAAAAGAATGCTAACTTGTTTGTCACATCTATTTGAGCAGTGTTTTTGTATGTGCTGTTTGGCGTTGCCTCCATAAGGAGTTTGTGCCGGCATTGCATCAACATTAGGATCTCGGCTGAAATGAGGCATTCAGTGTCAAAGCCTGGGAATGGAGAGAGATACACTCCAAGCTCTGCATTGCAGTCCAGATGTATTCAGGTTCAACCAAAAGTCTTTACAATGGATGGTTTGTCATAGCAGATACAGATTTTCAAATGGAAAGTTGTGGCACGTTGATTTTTGTGTACTACTGTGCATTTTAGAGACTAAAGTGTTGCAATCTACGTTTCTGTCATCACTGTTTCTTCAGAGAGGCCAAAATATTTGATGTCAGAATGTTTCTTTTTTAATTGTTTGTTTGTACTTTAAAAGACATGTTGACTGACATTGATTTCATTTTTATATGACAACAAAGATGGTCAAATGGTATTTGTTGAGCTCTGTATCGAAAGCCTAAATGGGTCATGTGTTAATGATATGAGAGTTTTGGTTTTGGTTTGTTTAGTGATGATCATTTTATGATGATGACATGGATGCTTGGTGACTCCAGTTCATCATTTGAAGTTCTAAAAACAATAATAACAATATTAATATAATATTTATTATATTATACATTTTCTTAATGATAATAATTTGATGTTTCAATTTTTTTCACTGTCTTGCATTTCAGAATTTAAAGTTTCAAATTGTTGTTTACTTTCTTGTTTTTCCATAATTTGAAGTTATAAAATAACAATAATAATAATAATAGTCTGACGTTCTAAATCTTGTTCACTTTCTTGCATTTTGGAAACTAAAACTCCAAATCTAGAGTTCCAAATAATTTTACACTTTCTTGTTTTTCATAAATTGGAGTTCCAAATTTTTCCAGATTTTCACTTTATTTCATTTCAGAATTTGAACTTCACCACTAATTTTTAGACATCCTTTGTTGTAATTTGATCTTGTAATAATTCCTTGAAATAAATCTTGGCATCTGTCATTATTAACATGAGACTGACTTGTTCAAATTTGGCAGGCTATAGCCAGATTGGTCATATTTTGTTAATCAGGTTAGCATCTTCATGAAATAAAGGGAGTATTGATCAACAAGCCACTTTTGCTTTCTGTTCATCATTCATTGGGCTTTTTTGCTTCCTCAGGTAATTGTTGACCTCATTGTGTTTGTGTCAACAGGTGGTTGCCTAAGCGATGGATGGAGATTTGGAAGCCAGGGCAGATGTTGAGGAGGCAGGTACAGTCACAGGGGAGGAGGAGGAGGAGGGGGAAGGACATATGGAAAACACACCCAGAACAGAGCAGACTCCATCTGCAGAAGAGCCACAGACAGCACCAGACCTGCCCAAGGCCTCAGAAGACAATGATGATGATGTAGTATTGGTGGAAGAGCCTCCTGCTCACTCTCAGGGGAGTGTCCAGCCCCCCAGTCCCACACCTGCAGAGACCCTCGCTGCTGCCAAAGACTGTGCCAAGTCGGCTACCACGGCAACAGCTTCCTCCAAGGCGCCCAGTCCTCCCTCCTCTGCAGCTACCACCGGCACAGCCGCATCCACGCCGGCCAAAAGCCAGAGTGAGCCAATCGTTATCGACGACGAGGAGGATTCGGAGCTCAAGGGGGCCGCCTCTTCCTCCCTGCCGCCCCCTGAGGCTGAGGATGCCCTAAGCAGCACAGAGCCTGACTCTGAAATCAAAATCGCTAGCGTTACCACGCTGGGAACAGACTCTTCAGCGGTTGCCATGGCAACGTCAACAGCAACGCCACTGGCGCTGTGCGCTCAAGAGGATATAAACCTCATGATCACGAACGTGACGTCGCTGAAAGGCGAGGGCGGTCCGGCGGCGTCCCGGTTGGAAGGTTTGGAGGGGGCTGAGAATGGTCTGCAGATCAGCAGTGCGTTCAGCCTGAACCCAGAGGCCCAGCAGAACCAGGGTACAGCCAGCAGACCTTCACCCACGTTCAACCCAGGACGCATCAGCGCTGCGAGCCAGCCTGTGCAGAATGGAGAAACGGGGACACACCAGAGATCTGGTAATTCATCCACATGTATCTGCTGTGTCATCCTTTACACAAAGTACATGTACATAAGGTTTGCATTGACTTGCTTCTCTAGTACTATGAAATCTGTTTTATTGTTTCCAAATTCAGTTTTTTTCCATTTTAATTTTTCTGGATTCTGTTTTTTTCTCCATTTTAATTTTTCAAGACTCTGTTTTAATGGTTAATTTTTTTTTAATCAAAAAGCATGCCTAATTAATTGAATTCATGAAAGTTAAATCAAAAGTTTAACAGAAAGTTTAACAAAAATTTACATTTTTAAGGCCCTGTGAAATATATTTTAATTTTCTGCTAAATAAATTCTGGTAAAAAAAAAAAATCTAGTAAATATTCCTTTAAAAATAATGTTTCAATAATCATTTTATTAGTAGTAGTACTATCTTTACATTAAGTAATATTTCTGTCACGGTTTGTTCAAGTTAAAGCAAACTTTTATTTTGACGGGTTGCTGTGAAGACCTTTAGGTTTCTGTTTGTATATGATATGACGATAGATTTACTCAAAAGAAATGGTAAAATACCCATGAAGTGACTATAAGAGCAGTTCTAGAGATTATTCATGTTCATGTACTCTCATATTGAGGCAGCAGAGGCTGAAAACACCACATGTCACACATGCTTCATTATGTGTAAAACAAAACAAAAAAAGAGACATGCAGAACATGCAGTCTTTTTGCAGCTTAATATTCACAGACACTAGTCCATATCTTGTTTTGATTTAAAGGTGCAATAGGTGATTGTCTTCAGAAACATTTTTTGTTATTCTGGTTGAAAGTCTCTTCACATCCCGATAGCAATCATTAAGTTAAGTGGTCTAAATGTATTTATATATTCTGTAGAAGGCATAGGACCAAGAAATGTTCGTTCAATCAAAACGCTCAGTCCGAGCGTTTTAATTGGCTTTCCTACCTGCCTGTCAACGTATGTATTGGCATACCTCTGCGCACCCTGTTTACGCAGACAGATACGTCATCAGCGCGTTCACGCACGCTGTGCAGACAGAGCGAGAATGGCAGACAAACATCAACAATCCGATCTTCCTTCCTGGTATTGTAGTACTTTTACTAACTGTACTATAAAGTTTTCTCACCGGTGAATGACACATGATGTAGCTCCCCGCTCTGAATATTTTGCATGTCCCGCTTAGTTAACACAGCCAATTCACACACCGTTGCGCGAGGACTGGAATTAGGAACCACTGATGTAATGTGGTCTGTGAGCATATGTGCGTTCAGGGGGCGTGGCTTTGGACGGCGATTGCAGGGAGGGTGGGACGTTCGCTTTCAATGCTATCAGGCTAAAGTTGGCATTTTCCGAGATCTCCTACTGCACCTTTAAGTGTCCTGACCTACTTTTGATTTATCCATCCAAAATTTGGCAAATTCTGTGACGTTCCGCATTATACAGTAAATTCCATTTTTATGACTGGATTTCGCAATTCCGTCCGTGTTTTCTGTATCACAGAAATCATAGGGCCCTATAGGACTGACAAAGCCATATCATATATTTATTAGAGGTTTCAGCTTCCAAAAGCAGTGCACCATTATCTATAATGCATGCAGTGCAAAGATGAAGAGTTTACATTGCTGGGAAATATGGTACATTGACACATTACTGGCTCTGCATCTTTTGGTTTGTAAAATCACAATGTTATAAAAGCAGCAACAGATCTATTCTTTCGTATTGTGACATACGTCAAAGTGTAACGGATTATCGAATAAGAAAAGGAAAAAATGTAGGATGGGGACTCGGTTCTACGTATCAACCAATTCTTGATTGGTTTTTGAGATGTGGGTGTTGAATTTAAAAGTGGATGCAGATGAGCACAAGCTTGTAGGGGTGGGTTTAAGGATGCTAAATGATTAGAGAAGTCCTGCATACATGATCAGAAGAGAAGTCTATCATTTTCAAAGGAAGGTCCAGTTATGACATTTTTATTAAGAATTGTCAGGTCAGAACATAAATAAATAAATGCATACACAGATTAATTGTTCACAATAAGAGCTGTAACATGCATTTAGAAAATAGAAAATCCATTCATGTGCTTATTTTACAGTAGTTTATGGTTATATTCTTTGTTACCAAAATTCACAAACCAGAAGGTTTTGCAGTGGTGCAGATTAAATCTTTTTTTGCTTCTTTAGATTCATGGATCTCCCAGTCAGCCTCTTTTCCCCGTAACCAGAAGCAGCCTGGAGTGGACTCACCGTCTCCTGCAGCTCCTCTGCCCAAACCACCCTGCCAGTCATCCTCAGGATCCCAGCAGCCACAGCGCACCATGAAAGTCACGTGCGCCAACTGTAAGAAGCCTTTGAAGAAAGGCCAGACTGCGTACCAGCGCAAGGGCTCGTCCCACCTGTTCTGTTCGACAACCTGCCTGTCTGCCTTCTCCCATAAGCCCGCTCCCAAGAAGAGCTGCACCATGTGCAAGAAGTACGACTTTTAAAATGAGTTTGAGAGAGTAATCTCATGTCTGAAAGTGCTAACTTAATCATGCTTGCTTGTACACACTGTCAGTCTTTTATGGAAATATTAGTTGTTTTTTTTCCTTCCTTCATTTAAACATTCTCTCTTTTGTGTTTAATTTTTCTCCCGATCAGAGACATTACCAGTATGAAAGGAGGCACCATAGTGGCCCAGGTGGACTCCAGTGAATCATTTCAGGAGTTCTGTAGCACAGGCTGCTTGGCAGCTTATGAAAACAAACAGAATCCTCAGAAGAACCAGCTCAAAACAAAGTGCACCGTCTGTGGAAAGCTCACTGAGGTCAGACAGTTTACATTCTGCTATACTTTTGATTTTGTTTGAATCTCTCATACAGTCATCATAACCAGCTGCAACCATTACTATGTCTGTAAATTATTCACTGTGATTTTTGTCAAACATTTGTTTGACATTCATTGTGGAGAGGCAGATTACTTCTATAAGGAATATTGTTGAGCCTGGTTAGGATATGATGTTTAGCAGACTGCCAAATCTGGAATCCAGGGCTCTGTGCTTGTGTTTTTGTTTAATAAGCACAGACAAACCTTCAGACACAGGCGAAGATGCTTGATGTGTAACAAAGGTCATTAGATTTTGGGGTCAGTAATTTTTTTTTAGAAGAAATTACAGTAAATTGATAGTAAGGACATTTATAATATTTAAAAGATTTTTATTTCACTTTCTAAAAAAATCCAGCAACTGTTTTCAACACTGGTAATAAGAAGAAATGTTTCTTGAGCTCCAAATCAACGTATTAGAATAATTGTTGAAGGATCTTGTGTAACTAAAGACTGGAGTAATGATGCTGAAAATTCAGCTTTGCCATCACAGGAAAAAACATGTTTAAATATATAAAAACATTTAAAAAATTAAAACATTACTAAAATTTGGATTGCTCTTTATTTTACAGTACATGTACTTGCATGTACTGAAATTGTACCTACCTAAGAAAGTAATGAATAATACTGTATAACTGTACTGTATATAAGGTAACTGCATGGGACTCTAAAATAAAGTGCTACCAAAATTTCTATGCTAAATATACAAAATATTTTTGATCAAATAAATGCAGCCTTGTTGAGATCAAGATACTTCTTTGAAAAACAAAAAAATATACTGACCCCAAGCTTTTGAAAGTAGTGTATGAATAATTTTTTTATAACAATTTGAATGTATTTGTACACTAATGAAGTCTAATGAAGTAATGGTTGTTGGCAGTAAATGAAAATTTGTCTATTTTCCAAATGCATGTTATAGGTTATTGTAAACAATTCATCTGTGAATGTTTCATTATTTTTTTTTATTTTTTAATGTTTTGACCCTGTAATGTTTAATGAAAATGTCATTACTGGACTGTTTGAAAATGACAGATCATTTAGGCCACTTAAACCCTGCTCCTACAATCTCATCTGCAATGCCCACATCTCCAGTAAACAACCGAGTGTTTGTGCACTACTTTCTTTTTTCTTTTTTTAACAATTTCATAAAGTAATATGCCTGTACACTGGAATTTACCTAAAGCTTTGATCATAAATAATTAATTTTGTTACATGGTGTTCGCCCAATAGGCCTAAATAATAAGAGCTGCACTGATGATGGCTGCCCGGCAGTCATTGTGAACTGGGTGATACAGGTGAATCAATGAATTCTACAATGGTGAAGGCTCACTTAAATATTTTTTATGTGAATATTAAATAATGATGTCTAGTGTGACATGAGAGACCTGGATTATTCACATTCAAGTCAGCTAGGTTGTATACACTGCAATTTGCAATAGATTTGTGGTTTAGCTTGTGCGCCCAAATAATTTTTGCTCACAGTAGAGCACTGGAATCTTGCCTTTGAATGTGCTGCCATTGAGGAAGGATGCTCAGAAGCAGCATACATATTCAGTGCATCTGTAATACGAGTTCATTGTACCTGGATTAAAAACCCAAGTACTGTCACTTTCACCCACCTTTCATTGTTGTCCATTGTAGTCCATATCTTTTTCGAGCACTATTAAGCCTCTAGCCTTGTAGCCATGGTTACTGCCATCCTTGACTGTATTTGTGGTGTATCCATGCTGATCACCTTGGGAACAGCAGCGAACAACCATTGCACCAATTTAGTAGTCAATTTGTTGATTTTATAACGTTATGCTAACCTGTTATTGTTGAATGAGCATTAAATACAATGCATCATTTTGATGTATGCTTTTTTTGTATCTTCTCCAGATTCGACACGAGGTGAGCTTTAAGAACGTGACCCACAAGATCTGCAGTGACACATGCTTTAATCGTTACCGTATGGCTAACGGGCTCATCATGAACTGCTGCGAACAGTGTGGGAACTACCTGCCTAGTCGTGCAACAGCGAACCACTTTTTACTCATCGATGGTCAGCAGAAACGCTTTTGCTGTCAAAATTGCATCAGGGACTATAAACAGGTCAGTGTTTGAAATTTCTTACAAAAAAATTATTTAATTTTTAATCCAATCCAGGATTTTTAATTTAATCTAGCTCAGTTTTTGACTGTCTGATATTCAAATCAGAAGCACTGCAAAGTCAGACTGTGAAGGTTCACATCCCACGGTGATGTCTGTTAGCATGCTTTAGTAGTAAAAATCCAATTTTGTTTTGTTAAACCTTTTTATAATATTATTAAAAAAAAAAAAAAAGTAAAACAAAAGTATTACTATTATAATATTTCAATGCAAAAAAAACACATTTAAATAACAATAATAAATATATATATATATATATATATATATATATATATATATATATATATATATATATATATATATATATATTTTTTTTTTTTTTTACAGTCCATCTATATTATTAACATTTATAGCTATTCCAGATTTCTTCAATTTTAACTTTGTAGTCAAATGCACGTTATAAGCAACCTAAACTCGGATCAGAGATGAGAGATCCATTTAATTAAATCGCAGCCATTTCACCATTTCAGGTTTATTTTGATTAATCACACCGCTAGTTTTGATGTTTTTAGTGATGAATCTTAATTATTCTTTTACTACAGACTCATGGGAAGATAGTGCAGTGTAGTGGCTGTAAGGTGATGTGCAGATCATTTGATGCCACTCAGTGTATTGGGTCAAATGGAGCCATGGAGTCTTACTGCACCACAGCCTGTATGACCAAGAGCAAATTCACAGCTGCTGCACAGAGTGAGTAGATAATCACAACCCAGAGCTGATGCTGTCACTCTCACTCCATGGGTGCCATACGGCCTACATTTGTGTTCTCCTAATGCCCAAGTTTGATGTGGTTTCATAACACATGTTGAATTTGCAAAATGTTGTCCTTCTTTGTTCTGCAGTACATATAATGTGCACATAATGTCAATATTAGCTCCTTTCACAGGCAGGCAGTTTGATTCCTGCTTTAAAATGTGTACTTATTACAAACTCTTGAGTCAGAGATTTGAGGTCAGGAGAACTGAGTATCTGTTATAAATGTCAGCTCATGTTTGATCTTGTTTGTATTTGTAGATTCTGAGCCCTCATGCCACTTCTGTAAGAGAAATGCATTACCTCAGTACCAGGCAACTTTACCTGAAGGGAAGGTTTTGAGCTTCTGCAGTTCACAATGTGTCACCAAGTTCCAGGTACTTCAGATGCCGTTAAAGCTTGTGTTATATCTGAAATTTCTGTAGAACCTTGAGTAGAAGAACTCAAGCTAGTTCATGCATCAATAAATTTTAGGAATGTACATCTTTAAGTGCAAAATGGTAATGTTCTGCTGGTGGCTTTATTATCCAAATGTCCCCTGCAGAATGCCACCATCCAAACATCAGCCAATGGGCAATTTCCTGCTTCAGCTTCTGAGAACATCCAGCTGAAATGCAACTACTGTCGTGGTTCCTTCAACCTGAAGCCAGAGATTCTGGAGTGGGAGGTGAGATCTTGCACATACATTTCAGCTAGCCCATTTTTTTTAGATGTAAACCTTTAAAGGAGTATTTCCCTCAAAATTAATTCAAAATCAAATTACAGATCATATAACAACATGGTATCACCATATAAGCGCAGACTTGAAAGATCTCGACACAAAGGGCACAAAAGTCCTATCTAAGCACTATTAAAGTAATCCAAGAAAATATTGATGTTGATTGAGGGCAAGCATATTATGGTGTAATTAAAATTTTTGGACGAACTGTTCTTTTAAGGATTTGAGTAGCCTAAGATTATATCTGATCTCTGCAGGATAAGGTGCATCAGTTCTGCAGTAAGGCCTGTTGTGAGGACTACAAGAAGCTCCACTGCATAGTGACGTTCTGCGAATACTGTCAGGAAGAGAAGACTCTGCATGAGACTGTGAAGTTTTCGGGAGTGAAGAGGCCCTTTTGTAGTGAAGGTCATTATTCTGTTTACAGCCGAATTTCTGTACGTGTTTAACACCATGTTGTCCTGTGATTAAATCTGCTGTTCACATCATGACATGCTGTGATTATATCTTTAGGGTATGAGGACAATGTTCTGGTGAATTTGACATATTTGATATATTACATTAAACTATTTGCTACAACATTCATCCATCATGACAGGAGTGATAATTTCAGGCAGTGTTTTTGTTCACTTCGCAGGCTGTAAGTTACTGTTCAAGCAGGATTTCGCCAGGCGTCTGGGCCTGAAGTGTGTCACTTGCAACCACTGCACTCAGATGTGTAAGAAATCTCTCACCAAACAAATAGACGGAGTCAGCAGGGACTTCTGCAGTGAGACCTGTGCTAAAAAGTTTCACGACTGGTACTACAAGGTACACTGATCTCCTTGTCCAGTTTGATCATTCTTAAATTTGGGATCATGTGATCACAGACCACAGGGGTGGCAGGGGACTGACATATTGCATTGAGCTGACATTTGGAAAAATGGCTTCTCAATAGATTAAAATACACCCATTAAATGTATGACTATTGTGAGGGATTAATCTTATCAGAGATGTTGCATATTTTAAATGATTTCTGTTGTAAATTACTGGATATAATCATCTGTGCTGCAGTATTGTGAAGTCCCTGTATTTCTGTGCCATATCCACTAGGCGGCGCGCTGTGACTGCTGTAAGGTACAGGGGAACCTGACAGAGTCTGTGCAGTGGCGTGAAGAGATGAAGCATTTCTGTGACCAGCAGTGTCTTTTGCGCTTCTACTGCCAACAGAACGAGCCCAACATGGCCACACAGAAAGGCCCAGAAAACACAGCTTTAGGTACAATTTAAACCCCCCTGCAAATGTGCATGTCTGAATCATGCTGTCATGTTTAAAATGAAATCCTTTGGTCCATTTACAGGGTTTGGAGGAGCAACCCAAGCATCTAAGATGGTGAGGGTGCTGTCAGTTTTGACTGACTCATTGTTAAACACAAGAAGCTATAAAGTGGCATGTTGCGTAGTCGTTTAGATTGACTCTTGTCCATTCTTGTTGTGACTGTTGCAGTCATTTACTCAGGGGCCTGTATCGTATGCTGGAGGAGGGATCCTGAAGGATGTGAAGAATAAAGCTGTGCTCTGTAAGCCCCTCACCATGACCAAGGCCACCTACTGCAAACCCCACATGCAGAGCAAACCACTGCAGACAGGTGAGCACCTTCTGTTCTGCGACAGTAAAACTGCACTTTTTCTGGAAAAGATGGAGGTTTACAAGGTTTATGTGCTTCTGTCTTTGCTTCTCTTCAGATGAGGCAGGTGTGGAAGGGTCAGGAAAGGAGTATGTTCCTGTTCCAGTCCCTGTTCCCGTTTACGTCCCAATTCCCATGAACCTCTATGCTCAGGCCACGCCCACTCCTATTGCAATACCTGTACCGGTAAGAGGTTCCTCACAGAATGAAAGTGTCACATTGTTTTTATTGCAATATATTTATATACATGTATTTTCAGTAAGGTTATATCAGTCAGGCTCCTCTTCCGGTTGAATATACAGTACAATTCGTAGTCGAGTCCATTCGTGAAAATGCTTCATATTGTGCATATAATATTATTTTATTAATTCATTTATTTTGTTCATTTATTTAAATTAATAAAATATATAAAATGTTTTATTATAATTTTATTTATAATTTTATTTTTTATTTTTTTCTGTTTTAGTAAATGTTTATTTTATTATTGTTTAATCTATTTAATTTGTTTTACTCAAACATGAGAATGGTCTGAATATACATTACGGCAACATGCCTTACCTCATGGAAATGATCCTCATTGCCTCTGTGGCTTGTTCTGGTTCTTTCAGGTGCCTGTGCCAGTGTTTCTACCAACCACGCTGCAGAACGCTGAGCAGATTGTGAAGACCATCAGTGAGCTCAAAGCCAAAGTCCCCTCTGACCCTCTGGAAGCTGATCTAATAGCGATGGCTGAAGTGATTGCACAAGAAGATGAGAAACCCAAATGCTCAAGTAAGAACATGTTAGGAACTGTCTACCTTTGACAGACTGAAGCAGGACTCTACTTGTGTTTGTAACATCACTGTCTTTACCTTGCAGTTGGCTGCTGTTGGTTCTCATTTCTCCGCCTTTTGACAATCTCTAGTGTCAATTTTACACTTCTACCCGCATAAGCCTGTCATTCCCCTCCATTCATACTGCAACATTTTGAAATGATTCAACATTTGTAAATCCAAAAGCCTCTTCTCTTTTTCTAGACATCAAATGTGAAAAGAGCAGTAGAGAAGTGAAGATGGAAAGTGTAAAACATGAAAATGGCAGTGGCAGCTCAGAAGAGGAGGAAGAAGACAAGTATGAACCAGATTTGGACCTGGAGAAGGACCTGCCCCTAGGTACAGTAGCACCAAAAGAATGTGTTGTTGCGAAAGATTATTGACCTTTTAGAATCTTTTAAGGTCAAAATTGCCTTTTTTTTTTTTTTTCTTTTTTTTTTCAATCTTGATGATGCCTACGTTAATTACTAAAAGTATATTTCTCTGTTAATCTCTCTGAATATATAATCACTGTCTTCAAACAACATAATTATACATAGTAAAGAGGTGTTGCTCTGGTCTGTTTCAGCATCAGAGCCTGTCCTGGTTGAGCGTCTGGATATAGACGGACTCTTTTCATTGCCTCCAGTCCTGTCTGAGGAGAAAGAAAAGATGCCTCGGCCCAGAACCAGGAGGAGGGTAATGAACACATCTACCCCAATATCACTGCATCCAGTGCTGTCCTGTGATTAGAAATCCATTTGCTGTTCACATGCTGATGTGTCGTGATTTGTTGAGGTTCTATATGAGGCTTGTGGCTTCACAGAGGGTGATTTGTTTACAATGACTGTGAGTATGCTGATGTTTCTGACCTACTGTTGCCGCAGGGCCAGAAGAGGCGCGCAGTAGAAGAAGAGTCTTCGTCCTCGTTATCCTCGTCACCAACAATAGAGTCCTCAGCAGCAGACAGCTCTTTCCCCTTGAACACCAGATACGGCTTAAATGCGTGGAGGAGATGGGCCACATCTGAAGCCGCACCGTCCAGCCAGTCCAAAGGAAAGGAGAGGAAACAAGGTATTAGTCATGAATGATCTTCGTACTACCTTAAATGAGTTCTTTCAGTTTGATTGTAGATTTTAATGCCAAATGGACCCAGGGACATTTTCAAGTTTGGATGGTTTGTTGAGAGACTTTTGTTTGGTTTGAATGTGCTCAATGATTATACATCATTCACTGCTGTTCACATTCTGAAACAGTTTTGTTGATCACTTTGAATTATGAGGGCACTTTTTTTCCCATCCATCTGAATTGAACATAGAATCACATTTTTGTAAAAAACCTGCTTTATATCATGTTTGTGTAAACAAGCATCTTAAAAAATCCTCAAGATAATCTTAAATGTTTCTGTATGCTGTACTGATGGTTTTTGTGTCTGTTGAACAGTTAGTCTCCTGTCCCTGAGCGCAGCCGAGCTGAATCAGTCTTTATCTCACTTTGTCAAAGAAGTGCGTCGACCCAATGGGGAACGCTATATTCCAGACAGCCTCCTTCACCTCTGTCTCGGCATCCAGAAGGTGAGACCGTCTACAGCCTTTATGCATGTGATTGTTGTCCATTAAAGCTGTAAATGAGGATCCTTAGAGAGCAGAGCCTCTTGATAAAAAGTGGAGTGGAGATTGAAATGCTGCACTTCAGTAAACCTCTGCATTTAATATAAATGAATGATTTGCTTAGGAAAACCCAATATACATCCATAAAAATTCATATATGCATGCTTTTCTCCAGAGCAGGGCTATATAGTCAGTTGAAATTCAGAATTATGGTATGGCCTTTGCAATTTTGTATACAGATGAGAAGATCATATGCTTGAATTTTGTTATATTTATTCCTTTTATATTAGACCTTTATATTACACTTCAAATTAAGGACGCACCAATTTAAAAATTTTGGCTTGTACTTATAAGCAGACAGTAATTTTTTTATGTCAGATAAAAATGGCTGATTATAAAAATAGGTAGTTTTGTTGAAATAAATGTAAAAAATAAAACGCTAAAAACTACAATCTATCATTTTAAATATTAAACTGTACTATTAAAACTATACTATATTTAAGAATTACAGCATCACAGTGTGCAGTATGAAAATTGATATTCATTCTGAGGTTTGCTAAAATGTATTATTTAAAATTATAAATTATATGTAGATTAAATTTCATTAAGCAGGCTCAATTAAATATCCAATGTTGGCCAATGCTAATAACTAAAAAAAAAAAAAAAAAGCTTATAATATCTGACTAATATGTTACCAATATATTGGGCATCCCAACATCTTATTCTTAGTTCAGCACTAAAGTTCCCACTAATTGAAAAGGAGAACTAAAGAGACCTTGATTATGTAGTTAAGCTGTAACTAAACTAAACTAAACTAAACTCAGATGAACTCTTAAAAACTAAACTCTGATGCAAACTAGATCTAGACTTGAGCTCTCCTGGTCTGAGCAGTGTCCAGTGATTATATCATTTGCTGTTCACATCCTGAAACATGCTGTTGATTCTTTTGCTATGAGGACACATCAGACTGCTCATTGGAGACTGACCTGTCAACTGTTATCAAAAGCACTTGTCTTGCAAACAAGCTGTTGTCATGTTTGTGTTCTATTATTTTGTTTTGTAGCATTTACAAGATAAAGGAAGGACAGATGACCTCTTTGGTGACCCACAGTACCACATGTTTGGAGAAGAACTGAACAAGCTCCTCAAAGACTGGCAACCCAGTGTCCTTCCTGATGGTAAAAACACTAATTAGTGTGAAGAGATGATTGTGTTTTGACTGCTGTTTGAAATGTCCAGTGATTAAACTTGCTGTTCACATTCTGAAGTGCTGTTGACTCAATCCAACTATGAGGACATTTCACATAAATTATCGATTAGTATATGGAGTCTTTCTTTAGCCTGATTTTGAATGTTGTCTAATTTTTTTGCAGATTCTAAATATCATTTTTTTTTTGTTTTGTTTTGTTTTTTTTTAACTGTGAGTGGTTTTCTGTTGAGGTTCTCGGTGGGGTCGTGTTGAAGAGCAGCATCTGTGGAGCAGCAGGCAGCTTGGGGAGCAGACACCCTCCGTCCTGCTGAGATCTCTCATTTATCTCAACACCAAATACTTTGGTCTTCGAACCACTGAACATCACTTACGCCTCGCGTTTGGAAATGTCTACGGCCCAAGCAGTTCCAAACCGCACAGCCACGAGACCACCGTCTGTATACGCATCCCCTCCATCTCACAGGAGCAGCATGGTGTGTTCATCTGAAGCATAATACCGTAGCATAATTTATACATTATAAATGTAATGTTAAGTTTGTAGCAATCTTATCATTAGTATTGCTATTATTCTGCAACCAGTTTTTATTGTCAGTCTTTTGTGTATAGTAATACACTTCTGTTTGAGCTGTTTGCTTGGGTCTGTTTTGTCTGTCTAGTACCCGATGATGAACCTTGTCTCTTCTTCCATAGAGCAATCAGGAAGTAAGAGGAGGCGTAAAGAAGACTGTGACTCAAACAATGAGGCGGACAGTGGTTCAGGAGGATCTGCTCACTGTCCTGTTAAGAAACATGAATGCCGACTGTATGAGCTTTACCTTTCGAAGTGGTGAGACATGTATAACGATTTCTTGTTTGTTATGCATTTGAAGAGTTTCAAGGGATAGTTCACTCAAAAATAAAAATTCTGTCATTTGTTATTCACCCTCATGTCATTCCAAACCCTTAAAACCTTTGTTCATCTTCGGAACTCAAATTAAGATATTTTTGAAGAAATTCGAGAGCTTTCTGACCCTGTATTCTCGTAGCTTCATGAAAGTACGATTGGACCACCGATGTCAAATGGACTATTTTAATGATGTCCTTACTACTTTTCTAGGCCTTGAACGTGTCCGTTGCGTTGCTGTCTATGCAGCGTCAGAAAGCTCTCGGGTTTCATCAAAAATATCTTAATTTCTGTTCTGAAGATGATTGAAGGTCTTACGGGTTTGGAACGACATGAGGGTGAGCGATTAACAACAGAATTGAAATTTTTGGGTGAACTATTCCTTTCATGTAAAAGAGGTTTGCAGATCCCCTGGCCAAGCACCAGCATTATTTTGGTGGGAAACTGCAACCCAAGACCATGATTAGCTAGTTGAAATTGTTTTGAACTAAGCAGTGTCCAGTGATTATAATTTGCTGTTCACATCCTGAAACATGGTGTTGATGCTTGTTCTATGAGGACACACAAAACTGTCTGTAAAGAGCTGTGCCTGTACTAATATTTCATAATTTTACTGTTTTTACTTGATTTTTGATTAAATGCATCCTTGGTAAGCACAAGATACTTCTTTCAAAACATTAAAAATCTTAACTTAACCCTAAACTTTTCAACATTAATCTGGATATAATTATGCATTGGAGATCTTAATTATATTTAATTTATATTCTAAAATTTATTTAATTGCGCTTAGCTGTAGATATTATTTAAGTTTGTTGCTCAGTTGCTAATTTTACATTTCGATTATTTTTGACATCAAAGTTAATGATTATAAAAATCTAATAACACTTTTAAGTGTAATCTTTAGCCAATCTCAAAATGAATATCTGTTTTTCATAAACTACATGCTGTTTCCTGAATTTACTTTTAAAGCTACTGATTTTGGTTTTTGTGTGTTTAAAAAATAGTGTTTTTTGGTGTCAGTCAGGTTCCTAATATCGCTGAATCTCTATTTCCGTTAAATGGACCCTATGGGATCTGACATCATCTTTCTTCCTCTCTCTTCTCAGCCCAGAGTCTGTGAGACAGAGGACAGATTTTTTGTACATGAAGCCAGAGGTCTCTGCTTCATCGGACAGTCCGCTGTGGTTCAGCTCGACGCCTCTAGAGAAGAGCGCTCTGGCTAGGCTCCTGACTCGAGTGCTGCTGGTCAGAGATATCTATAAGGACAACCAGCACGAAGAGGAGGGAGTGTAGAAGCTGATGCACTGAAGACTTCTTACTATGCTGTCATGACACCCTGTGCATCACCGATGAGCTGCTTTCCATGTCACACCCTGTCACTCTCCCTTTAAACACTGATCCCAATACTGCTAAGAGATGATGTCAGGATGGATATTGGTGGGATTATGCTGATTCAGATCAGTCTTCCCAAAGACCCCGACCCTGAGGAGTTGAGGTTTTCTCCAGAAACGTGACCTACAGGATGCTGCTTTCTTCTTCCTCTTCTCCACCCCACCCACCTCCCACACGCCTCCTTTTCAATTTGTTGGAAACTTTGGTTCATGTAGCATTACTTGTGAGGCCGCTGTGGTCTGAACATATTTCTGAGTCTAGTCTGTTAGCAGACAGAAGACAGGAACTTTGGTCCTGTGAGAAAAGTAATGGAGTCAAGGAGGATGGTTGTTTTTTTTTTTTTTTTTTTTTTTTTTTTTTTTTCTTCATGCCCAACAAAGCCTTCTAAAGATGAGATTTATTTATTATTGTTGATTGACGTCTGTTAAAGAGAGAGTCCAAGATTTTCGAACGGCAGGGCAGGGTGTGTGTGTTGGACGCTGTGCCATGTGTGCAATTTCTCTGGCCTTCCATAAGAGCATTAAAACCTGCTGCAGCCCTGGACCTCTTTGTGCGAGTGGTATGAGTGTGTTTGTGAATGTGCGTGTATCTAGTTTCCTCCCCTTTCTTGTGTTGTTTTGGCTTGGATTGGACAGGAGTTAGTCCTGCGCAGCCAATACGTTACTGGCATTGAACCTTTAAGTGTGAAACTATTCCTCTGAACAATCAAGTATATGAAATTTGACTTTGAATTTCATCCGCAGCGTTACGCTGATTACACAGATAAGCAGAGACATGTTGTCAATGTTTAAACATTGTCATAGGGTTTGCTCTGTACCCTTCCTGGAGTCGAGAGTAATTTGAAGGATGTGCGTGTGCACAAAGCTCATTAAACGTTATGTTCAAAACACTTAGCTTATGCAAGAGTAAAAGTGATTTATTTATGAAGTACAAGTCAGTGGGGATTGTTTTCATGGTTTTTACGATTATTTCCTTGACCTTTTCTACCAATAAATTACAAGCTAATTTCTTGGTCTCATAATGGTTTACCTTAAGACCCTTTTAAAAAAAAATTCTGTTTAAACATGAAATGTGAATTTTCGGTTTTGTAATTTTGTTTACATCCCTTGTCTTCCATTGGCTTGTAAGGGTTAGAAGTGTGTAAGATGTGAGTAAAGAGGTTTTGTGCTTGTTAAGCCAAGCTCATCATTAGGTTTATGGGGTTTTGAAAGTTATTACAATTTGGCACTTAACTCATCCTGCATCGTTTTTGTCGTGAACATCATTAATAACTCAAACCATGCAGCTTAAAGAAAAAGTTAATGGAGAGGTGAAAAGATCCACTAGATTAATACATAAAATGATTTACACTACCATTAAAAAGTTTGGATATGCTTGCTTATTCTCTACATTTTAATATAACAGTAAAGTTGAATTTAAAAAAAACCAAGTAGTGTCCAAAAATTCTTCAAAAAAGCCACCTTAGATTACAGCTCTGAATATCTCAAACTTTAAAAGGTTCATCCTGCTATTGCAGAAATTTGTTTGTCTTTTTGACTGTTTTTCTGTTTTGTTTTCAGACATGGGAACAATTTATATTTGCCTCAAAAAAGCACTTCAAGTTGAATTTTTTTTTTCGCCCACATTAAAATGCTTTTCTTATGCCTGCACAATATACAGTAAGCTGTATATTGATTACCTAGTAAGCTAGGTAAGCATATCAAGTAAGCTATTCACAAGTTGTTTAAAGGCCTAATAGCTATTAGTGTCTACACCAATTCAGGATAACATTGTTTATTATAAGCGTGTGCTGCAGTTCTGTCACCTGCTGTTTTAAATGCTCGAGCTCTAATGGATATTGATTGGTTGTTACTGTTTTTATTGTTCATCAGCTGGAAAAAAAAAAAATCTTCTGGAAGTGATTCCAGTGATACGTTCCTTTGTGTCGATATTGTTATAGATAAGCTGTGGTGGACCCTATTCACATAGAATTAGAGCACTTCTTAAAACTTTATAGTTATCATTATCAACCTTGGTGAAAAGGCCTTAAAAGGATAGTTCTAAAGATGAAAACTCAATTTATTCAACTTTGTTTCTTCTGTGAAAAAGTTTGTTTGTTTGTTTGTTTTTTGTTTTGGACTATCCCATCTGAAAATCAATCATGTATGTTAAATTTGACTGGTAGTTTATATACTGATCGGCCACAACATTAAAACCACCAGCCTAATATCATGTAGGTCCTCCTCGTGATGGAAAAAACAGCTCTGATGCGTCGAGGCATGGACTCCTCAAGAATCTGTGGTATCTGGCACCAAAACATTAGCAGCAGATCCTGCAAGTTGCAAGGTGCTGGCTCCATGGATTGGATTTGTTGGTTCAGCACATCCTATAGAAGTTCAGTTGGATTGAGAGCTTGGGAATTTGGAGGCCAAATCAACATGCTGAACTCTGTCATGTTCTTCGAGCTGTTCCTGAACAATTTGCAGTGTAGCAAGGTGCATTATCCTGCTGAAAGAAGCCACTACCATCAGTAAACACCATTGCCATGAAGGGGTGTACATGGTCTGCAACCATCTTCAGGAAGGTGGTACATGTCAAAGTAACATCCAGGACCCAAAGTTTCCCAGCAGAACATTGCTGAGAGCATAACACTGCCTCCACCATCCTGCTTTCTTCCCATAGTGCATCCTGCTACCATCTCTTCCCCAGGTAAACAACACACACACCCAGCCATCCGCCTGGTCTAAAAGAAAATGTCATTCATTAGACCAGGCCACCTTCTTCCATTGCTCCATGCTAGTTCTGAAGTTCATGTGCCTCTGGCAGTGGACAGGGTTCATCATGGGCACTCTGACCATCTGCTGCTTTGCAGTCCCATTGGCAACTAACTCTGGTGCACTGTGTCACACCTTTCTATCGTGGCCAGCATTAAGTTTTCAGAAATTTGAGCTACAGTAGTTCTTCTGTGTGGTCAGGCCTGACAGGCTAGCCTTCACTCCCCACATACCTCAGTGAGCTTTGGGCATCCAAGACCCTGATGCCAGTTCACCAGTTGTCCTCTATTGCACCACTTTTGGTCGGTACTAATTACTACATACCAGGAACACCCTACGAGACTTGCTGTTTTGGAGATGCTCTGACCCTGTCGTCTAGCCCAGTGGATTTCAAAGCCTAAGACTTAAAAAATGGGTCGCCAGGATGATTTTAGGAAACGTATATAACAAAGTTCAAGACTCAGGAAATAAACAAGCAGGAACTGGCAAACTTTAACAATTGAATAAACGTAAACAAAAGTAAGCGGCAGCCACCTTACGGCAGAGCTCTAGCCATCACTATTTGGCCCGTGTCAAAGTCACCCAATGTAGAAGGCTTCCCTAGTGAAGTCACATTGCCGATATTTGTTTTAATATTGTATTGTCCCAGAGTTGAGCCAGGCCTGCAGTTGTGATGTAAGGTTGAACTATATTTATCTAGGTCGTTCTGCATGAGGTCGTTCTGCCAGACAAGTGGCATGAGCTCACTTGGCACCAATGGTTGGTATCATCTCCTCCCAAACAAACACATGGTTCACAGACCAAGCCCCTCAATGGACTTTATTCCGGCAGGTGTCCTATGTCAGTGACTGTGCCGGGACACGGGGAAGCACAAGGTCATTGCAGTCAATGGTCATGTGACAGGAAATGGCTTCCAGGTGGATACATGATGTCCTGTTTTCACTAAGGCTGCCAGAGTTGTCACTGACAGGCAGTGGTGTTATTATGGGCAGTACTACAACACTCCCCTCTTCAGTATAAATAAGAGTTATGCTGCATGCTGATCTATTTATACTGCAGTGGAGCTACTGAGGTGTAAGTAGAAGGAGATCTGCAGAAATTTGCGACAGGATGTGTTCAGTTGACATTTGAAACAACATATTTTATAAGACAGTAAACAGCTTTACTTGTAAAATATGCCAGGAAGACTCTTTCACAAACACTAATAATTGGTGTGGTCATACCTTTCTGCTGGTAAACAGTGAATCCACGGAAATCTGAGTGGAAAATATTTCACCCTCATGCAAAATTCTGGTTCTGTGGATTCTTGTTGAAATAACTGAATTTTGCCAGTCAAAATTAGCTGAACAATGATAAATATGAGCGTACCTTTAATTAGGTGAAACACTTTAATTGGATTCAGAGATTTTAACAAATGAAGTATTAAATTCCACTTAACTGCACTGTACTATTCACAAACAAAATCATACAATTTGTTCAGATGCCTGCTACTACTTTTGTGCTATGACAAAATTAATATGATAAAAGATGAAATAGGTTTTTTAAAATTGTTGGCCTGTAGTCCTAAAGCTGCTCTATTTAGTTCTGTGTATTTTTCGGACTTTAGAGCCCTCTACAGTTAAATGAGTTGAATTTACCCTCGTAAATATATCACTGTAGTAATTACAGTGAATAGGCATTGTTGCTGCAGTAAAGCAACCAGTCCTTTTCGCGGTATTTCGTACTCGCCAACGAAACTCCCAGAAGATACGTTTGAGAGGAGTGTGGGAAAGAAACAGAAGTCATCCGCTCTGTTAGAAGTCAGTGTATCATCAGAATGATTATGAAACACGTATTTCAAGGTAAAAAGCTTACATACAGTTGTTTTAAAGAGGACTTTATTTAGAGGCCAGAATATTTATTTTGCGGTGGGCTCTATGGGCCAGAAAACAACCAATCAGATCACCACAGCAACATGCAAAAACCAATTAGCAACCACATAACAATGTGCTAAAAACCAATAAGAACATCCTAGCAAATGCATAGTAAGCCAACAAAAGCCTCGCACATTTTCACAACTTGTAGCTGAGGTCTTACATTAGATATTATTTTGTGGGAAAGTTCTAGTTATTTTTAGGTACCATCTCTTGACATTTGTTTATTCATCCATAAGCTGACAGCACTCTTTAATCAGATTTTTCATTGATGTCGAGTGTTCGGCCTGCAGCCTTTTGATTCCATGGAATGTGTTCAAACAGACACAGTTTGATCCACGAGGAAGCAAATCGGTTGAGAGGTACCATACTGTTGATTCACAGTTTATTTGTGGCACTGATTCATTTGGGGTGAACAGGGTGGAGAAATGCCATAGTGTGAATTCATAGCGTAATAATGAGTTTTATTAGTGATTAAATTGAGACATCATTACAGTCATAGCACACCAACTAATTTGTTTTCTAATTTAATATTTTAATTTCATCGCAAATTATCAGCATAGAAATATGAGTGAAAATACCATGAATTTCATCATTTTTTATTATTATTGGTCCCACCTTATATTAAGTTGCCTTAACTACTTACATCAAAAATGAGGATAATGTACTTATTGTGTTCATATTGTATTGCAAAACACTTAAGGTAAGGGACAGGTTTGGTGGTAAGGGTGGGTTAAGGTGTAAGGGATGGGTCAACAGTGTAATTATTAATGTAATTGCAGAAAATAATTACAGATGTAATGACATGCAGGTATTTAAAATATAAGTATGATCAATGTAAAACATGTACACAAATTTGAGTGCATTGTACCAAATGATTAATTTAAATGTAAGTACATAGTAGTTAAGGCCACATAATATAAAGTGGACTGTATTCTTACTATTTTGGTATGTCCTCATTTGCGTAAACATCCAACAGCTTGTGTGTGACATTTTGTGCAGAAGTTCAAAAGAGTAATGTCACAAATTTAAATATTTGATGTATGACCAATTCACTTTGATTCAAACATTAATTTTGTTTAAAAATTTCCAAAATTCTAAATAGTTTATTTACAGGTTTAAGATTTTCAGACTTATGGACTTTTTTGTATATGTTAAGTAAAAACATTTGAGCCCTTTTGATACCAGAGCCGGCGTTTTCCAGCATGTGTCCCTTGCGACGCATCCAGTTGGGGGCGTCCTACGTTGGGCGCGCGTGTTGGAGACAAAATTAAACCAGGGCGGGCTGGGGCGGAATGGAGACATTAAATTCTTTCACATTTGGGCGTGAGTTTTGTTTCCAGATAAATGGCCATCGCTCTCCATGAGGGTATGACTCTGATCCCTGCTTCAGGAACACTGGAATGTGGTCTCTCTGTTTTTTTTTTTCTGTTTGAGTGACGCAAAGCACGCTGAGGTTACCCCACCTATTTGAATGTGCTTGTGAACTTTGGCACCTCCCTGCATTTGTGAGCGTTATGTGTGTGGATGTTTTCTCTGTACTTCACGGCGCACAAATCTGCTTAACATTTCAGTTCAAAAATCCAAATTATGTACACGAGAGATAAATCAGCGGCTAGAACGAGAAGAACGGGCTGTTTTGTGAAGGCACGTGCAGGTATGACAAACCCTCTTTTTTTTGAAGAGGCAGCTTTTTTCTTTCTTTTCCATCAGTTAGAGTTGGCCAGACTCCAATAACTTGTCCCATTGATCTGAAGCGAAAATGACCCTGAGCGCACACTCAGCCGGCCGAGCGAGAGGGCAGGCGGATGTAAAAACATTTTTTCACCCTCGTGGGTTTTTTTGTTTGGGCTCAATCCCCAGTCCTTTCAGGGGACATAAAGAAAGCGCTGCCCTCAGCAGGGTCATCTGGGATAGAGCTGCGGCAGAGGCGAGAGGCAGACTATAGGTGGCGATTAGGCCCTCTAATGTGTGATGAATCCTTTTAGAATCACATGATATGAACTAATGTCTCCATTTAATTATAAAACAACAGAGAGCGAGCTGAGGGAGGAGGAGTTTGTGCTGGAGGGGGATCACAGTGACCAGCTGTACTAAAGTGAGAATCGTCTGTATGGATGACCACCACTATTTTCACATTTATATTTCTACATGAGCTTTAACAAGCACGTTAAAACAACCTTGCTCATGTAAGCTTGTAACACTCTTGGACACCTGTTGTCCCATCCAGCTCAACTTCAAGGGCTTATTTGTAGTGATGTTAAATTTAGGATGACCTATCTAGTTGAAAGCAGTGGGACTACCTGTGTAAGAGTATACAGCCAATTTTAAACAGAACAACAGATCTCTGTCCACATGCACATTGTGACTGAAACACCGATTCACTCAGATTCACTGTCACTGGCATTTTGCCCTTAGATACTTCCTCTTGTTTAGTATGTAAGCGTGAGTCCAGACATTCTCTGTACTGAACTAGAATGGTGCTGGAGTGTGTTCACAGAGAGATCTGTGCCCCGTGCCTTTGTCTTCTGGGTCATTCTACAATCGCGGTGGCAGATGCTCTTACTTTCAGCTGGCAAAAGGTCAAACTGCAATGCACACAATTCCTATACAATACCAGGCCCCACTTTATATTAGGTGTGTTTAAATATTATGTACTTAGTAACTGAATAATGAATTGTTAGGCACAATGTACCTATCATGTTCATCTTGAATTTATATTTGCTGCTATTGAGGTGGGATACGGGAAAGTTATGGGCAGGTTTGGTGATCTGGTTAGGTTTAAGGCGTAGAAGTAGGGTCAACAGTGTAATTATATAATTACAGGATGCTATAAATATAAGTACAATGTAAAAACATAAATGTACACAATAAATGCATTGTGTCAACTGATAAATTCGAATGTAAGTATATTGTAGTTAATGTCACTTAATATCGAGAGGGTCCCAATACGATATGTAGTACATTCAATCTTAGCATTTTTTTTCATTTTTGTCATCTCTTCTTATGTTACTGCTCTATAATGCGGCTGTAGTACAAACAAGTTAGAAAAAATATTTGTAAATTTTTCTAAATATAAAAATAGACACTTTTTTGATGTACATTGAAGTAAAACATTTGATTTTAAAATTTAGAAAATGTAAAATATGTTTTATTATATTTAAAAGTTTTTTTTTTTCTTTTTTAAATCAGTTGTTATCACTATATGAAAACACTTTGAAAGTTACCTTGGTGTTACTCTGCTATGCCTTAGATTTTTTTAATAAAAAAATATTGATAATTAATTTATATATTTATAACCATCCTCTTCTTAAAAACCTCAAAAATTAACTGAAAGAGATCCAGATTTCATGTTGTTGTTGTTGTTGTTGTTGTTTCATGTTGAAATTATTTTGCAGAATGTTGACATCCAAACTCTCTTGGCTTCCATTGTATGGACAAAAATAAATAGATAAGCACTAAAACATTTCTCAAAATATCTCTTTTTATGTTCCAGATGAGAAAGTGTGGCATACAGGTTTGGAACGACATGAGGGTGAGTAAATGAATTTTTTTTTACTTTTGGGTGAACTTTCCCTTTAACCTGTCAATGAATTGTCAGTGGTGTTACTGCTTCCTATTACAATTAATTAGGAGCAACGAAATAGCAAAGGGCAAAACAGAATAGCAGCCAAGGAAAATTATACTAAAAACAATATTTTTAAATTGTACAATTATTTAGTGTAACTTTGATTGCAAGGAGATAATGGAAAGTCACTGGCATTAAGTGGCACCATAATTAAAGCATGATTCAATTACTGCGTTGTAATATTGAACATCAACGGTCATTAACTGCACATGCACACCTTGGTCCAGACTGGGCCCCAAACATATTGAGTGGCTTTCCTGATATAAACAACACAGCACAGTGGTATTCAGGCAGAGAGGCTGCATGAATTTCCAAGGTGATTAAAGGCTATAAATAACTGCCTGTGTGTTTTTAGTTCTGGGATGGTGAAGCCAAGTGCTCACATAGACACATAGACCCTGCCCTTCGTAGATAGCACTGCAACCTTCAACCCGCAGACAACCAATCGAATGACACCCCTCAAACACTGGACTTAACACCTACTGCGTATCACCTCCTCTTCAATGACTAGCTCCATGCTCTTTTTCCCACAAACCAATACTACAACTATCCATTTTATTTGATTCCATTGTTTTGTTCTTCTCATAGCAATCATTAATTACTGTCCTATTTCTTATCATAATATATATTGATACTCCAAATTAACTCTGTTTATGGAAACCAGCACATGAGGTTTGCCAGTTCCAATGTGCATTGTCCCTCTAATCCTTTGGCCCTAAAATAACCCAACACACTTGTCCTCTCATAGATATCTAGACACCGAGCACATGAAACAGCCAGTGGAGCTTCAACTGCTGCGTGTGTGTGTGTGTGTGTGTGACAGAGTCCGTTCCCACAACACACAGCATGTGCTGACTAAATGCAATAAGCGTCAGTTCAAACGGACCAATACGGTGAGAATTACTCCACTGTCAGATCTGATGTTTTTAAGCTGGTAGTGTTGAGATCTACCTCTTCTCAAGTCTTTCACTGTTGTTTCCCATGAAATGAATCCATTTAACTTTTCTCCCAGTGCTGATTTATGGCTGAGAAAGTGAAAACAGGTTTATTTGATTTTTATAGTTTATAACTTAATATCATTTCCTGTCAAATTTGACTAGCCATAGATTAAAAAAAGAGGATGGTTCAAGTTGGTTTTCCTTTTTCTTAATAGATTTCCCACAGTCTTAGGTTTTTCATAGACAAGGTGCTTCTGATCCAGTATTTAAACTCTATATCCAGTATAAGACCTCTTTTTTTTTTTTTATAGATATTGTCTTTTTTTTTGTATTAAATGTGAAATGACCACAGACTATACAGATCTGTTTTGTCAGGCTGATAAATGGAATTGCTTACGGATAATTCTCTCCGTAGTTACTAACAGACAGCTAAATACATTAAAGCTACTTAAAGGCACAAACACAATCAGGATTTCAATTAGGGTGCGACAGCGTCAAATTGTCTGTTTCAAACATTGTGTGTACATGACATAGATCATCCTCTGGCCCGCGCGGTTTTGCTGTTCCCTCACGGAGGGAGGACTGTGCGAATTGTGGGGGTGATGCGTCCCTGAATGAAGTGACATGAAGTGTCCCTCATGATTCAGTCTCATTCTCACTTCCCCTCTAGGAATCTGGAGTGGAGGACTGATAAGCATGAAGGTCAGAGGTCAACGAGTGCAAGTTCTCTTTTGAGATGTGCTCGGGCTTCCTGCGGATTTGTTTCTCATTATGGTGTTGTTCTTGATGGTTTTGGCCTGGATCACATAAAATTGCATAATGCCTTGACAAGGGTTAGCATCATTAACTTTTAAAATAAAGTCAGGGTTGGTTAAAAATGACAAAATTACTTAATTACATTCTAACCTTTAGAAAGATCTAATAGTTCTGTGAAAGTTTCAGTGAAAATCACTTGCGCTTTTTCTCAGTCTTTTTTTTAATAGCCCTTTTACAGAGCCTTTTTAGTGAACAGGTCAGCGCTTGAAAGCGTTTAACATCAGTAACATTTAACGTGAGTTTTGACACTTGCCATGTACAACTGAAAAAGACAGAGCAGCCTACATTTACGGTACAAAAAAAGTTTATTTAGTAACAGCTTTGTAAACATTTGAGGTAAATGAACATTTACATCAACTTGTTCTTATAAAATTGAATACACAAGGCACTTCTCTTAAGACAGCATTGAAACAGGCTGCTGTTCTGAGCATATGTAGGTGGTTCATTTCCCTGATTGGTCAGAATAATCAGCTCTGCTAGAGAAAATCAGTTCAAGAAGTTCAAGAAATGAGTGTTATCTGAGAATAATGGGCTGCAGCTAAGTACACTACAAACGGATCGAGATAGGAAAGAGCTGGCTGGCTGGCCAATTCAAATTCAGAATGGATGAAATGCTATAATGCACAAAGTTCAAATTTTCTGCGGTCCTTTCAGGCCACCACAACAGTCCTAAAATAAAACATGGGAAACGTGTATATTTCTTATACTCTACAAGTGCTGTTTTATAAATTACATTTGATGTTATTTAAGTGTAGTAATACTGCCAACAACACAACGACTTTTACCATTAAGACATTTTCCTTTAAGGATCAAAAATATTTCCTCCTTTCTATCAATGTAAGAATTATTGAACAGTGTCTTTTGCCTAAATGTGCAAATCTTCAACTATTTACTAAAATGTAAACTTTAAGAACCAAAAAATGACAAAATAACACACTTTGGTTTGTGGATACATTAAAACGGCAGAAAATAAATAACATATATCTGTAAATACTGTTATCTGATAAAAGCAAAAGTAATACTGTCCTAAGCACAAACTCTGCGTGATGAAGCAATGTACCATTTCTATTTCAGGGCTGTCTGTCTCTTTAAATGGATTGCAGAAATATAGACTTGATAATAAAGCAACGTACATTGTGTTTGAATGGGTCTCAAGAACAGTTTTGTAAAGGTTTCCAAAAAAAAAAAAGATCACGTTGTGCTGTCAAGTTGATGTGAGTTGTTATGTTTACAGAAGGCATGTTCTATACAACAGCAGTAGTAGTCAGTGAAAATGAGGGCCTCACAGTAACCTGAAACTGGACCAAAAAAAGAGAGAAAAAATAGGGGATAAACTCCATATCAGCATAAGACACTTGCAGCATCTTTTTATGTCCATTTTGAAGTAACTTCTTTTTGGCAACCACGAACTGACTACAGAAAAGCAATGTTTTCGATAACTGTTTTTGTACTCATTCTCAACCAATTGCTTACTTTTTTAAAAATGCTCAAACTTTTTGAAATAAAAACTAATACGGATTTCAAATGTCACATGTAATGAGAGTTAGTACTCCCCTCATCTGATTAACTACTTCAAAAGAGATCATGTATTCCTGATGGCAAGATTGGACATGGTCATATATCAAAACTCTCAAATCCAACAGAGGAGCAGGGTGTGAACTTCAGATCATGGGATTGAAAAAAAGAAAAATAGAAACTTGGTCCAGAGAATACACAAGCTATATGAATTAAAACTCTGCACCATTCAGTAGTACAACAGTTATCTAAATATTTCACTTGCCTCAGTTATATGCTCATTTTTCAGTGTATGGATGACCTTTTCTCTGTGATGCATTAAAGTTTGCCACTTTTATCAGGCAATGTGCTTTTTACTTCTTTCTTCCTCAACCTATTGATTTCTCTTTACAGTGAGGAAATGTAGAGACAGATGCTGGAACAACAAAGAGAACATTTTTAAATTGGGTGTTAATAAATCTGACAACTTCTTTCTTCAATTATTTAAACTACTCTCTTTTTTCCCATTTGTCTCATATCCTATTCAAGTCTTCAAAAATAATAATACATGAGACTATGAGCCAGATTTACTAAACAGGGCAAATTAGTGTTAGAGCGCAATTTCATTAAAGCACAGACGCAGCCAGATTATTTCCATAATGACCAGCGCAATCTACCAAGAGCAGCGCAAATTACCTTCTGCTTTAAGACAGGCGTTCTTTTTGGGCGTTAAATAATGGCGCAAATATCAGTAATTTGATGAGTGATTCATTGCATGATTCATTTTAATACTCTCCTCCCATAAATTTTGCGTCTGAAAGGGAAACTCCTACAAATACATATTGAGTAAGGTCAGGCGCAAAAATAGCTGTCCACACCTTTTCAGCACTAACTCTTCACTGCTCATCTTTACTAAATCCTGACAGTACTATTTTAATGGCAAAAGACGGTTTGTGCTGGCACAAGCTGTTAGTAAATCTGGCCCTATGTCACTGTCTACCCACTACTCAGAGTGTATTTACGTTGTACTTTAAATGTATTTTTGCGTATTTGTAACCTGTATTATTGTACTGCAAACATTTTATATTTGGTGACTTAATATATACTTAATTAATTGAACAGACTGATTGGAAATTTTTACATTAAGGCCTTGTCATAAGACTAATTTAAGTGACATTTTTTCAATGAATCATTGAGATTCTGCTGTAACATAACCTGCATCAGGTGTACTGCTCCATTCAACTACTAACCAGCATTCAGAAGCCATCTTTCATAAGCCCATAAGAGATGACTAAACTCTTTGTAATTTTACATTGCAAAATGGAATTAGTAATGAATGGAATTAACGTTTTCGTTCCAGCAATCTTCCTCTTGTTTTTTGGTGTATTTTTTTGTGTTTTTGTCCACAAAAACCTGCGCTTTGCAGTGGAGAGCCACTACACCGCCAAATCATTGGGCCTTGCTCTCGCGCTGCTGGCTTTACTAGCCCTGCTCAGTCGTCGAGCATCAGTGAAAATGACGGGCGGCTCGTGCATCTCCACCGTGGTGGTGACGTGCCCCTCCTCCGGCCCGGCGCTCGAACCACCGCCAGGAGAGGTGGGGGCGCCGGCGTGCTGAGCGGCATCTTTGGCTTGCCGCCCGTTATCGGAGGAGCGAGACGAGGAGGAGGAGGAAGGAGAGGGGGAGGCGGCGTTCATCTCCCGAGTCTGCTGCTCGGTGGCCAGGTTGGCCCAGTTCTGCTCGGCAGCCAGCCTGTGGTTGTTGTTGCTGATGAAGAACGGCGAGGACTCCTCGAGCTCCTCGCGCAGAGGGTCCATCTTGAACTCGGCCGTAGAGGGTGCCGACACAGACTGCAGGAATGCTCCGCCACCCACTGCCACCTCCGTGTAGTCTGGCGGGTAGCTGAGGGTGGCAGGCGCAGTTCTAGAAGACTCGGCCTCCGCTTCATCCGCGTCGGGCAGCGACTCGCGGTTGGGGGCGAACTCGTTGGTCATGCCCTGTTTGACCTTCTTCCATCCGAGGTGATAGATTTCTAACAAATTCAGCAAAAGGGACACGCAAGCCACCACAAGCATAAATATGATGAAGATGGTCTTTTCCGTGGGCCGGGAAATGAAGCAGTCCACCGTGTTGGGGCAGGGCCACCGCGCACACTTATACAGGGGCCGCAACTGGAAGCCATAGAGGAAATACTGACCTAAAATGAACCCCACTTCAAACAGGGTCTTGAAAATTATGTTGAACACGTAGGTGCGCAACAAGGCACCTCTAATGCGGATTTTGCCATGCTCGTCTCTGATTGGCGGCTTCTCTTTTTTGCCGCCGCCGCCCCCACCCCGTCCACCAGACTCCCCTCCCCCTCCGTTTCTATACAGGAGTTCTTTCTCATCCTGGAGCCGACTGGCCTTTCGCAGCTCTTCCTCGCGCTCTTTCCGCTTCTCTTCCATTCGAACAATGTGCAGGACATGGCCCAGGTAGATGAGCGTCGGCGTGGACACGAAGATAATCTGGAGCACCCAGAAGCGGATGTGGGAGATGGGGAAGGCCTCGTCGTAGCAGACGTTCTCGCAACCGGGTTGCTGCGTGTTGCAGGTGAAGTCCGACTGCTCGTCGCCCCAGACCTCCTCAGCCGCCGCTCCCAACACCAGAATCCTAAAAATGAAGAGTACTGTCAGCCAGACTTTGCCGATCACGGTTGAGTGTTCCTGTGCATTCTCCAAGAGCCGTCCAAGAAAGCTCCAGTCACCCATGCTTCACGATTTCTAGCCTAGAGAGAAAGTACAGTCTGAGGGCAAGAGAGAGAGTGTGGAGTCAGGTGAGAGAAAGGGTTAAAGGGGAACAGAGAGGATTCATCAAAACTAGTTGACAAAATAACATGTTACGCTGTACACGAGACGGTTTGGATCTTCTCAGGCCTGCACTGCCCACTCAAACAGGCACAGCTAAAGGTCAATTAACGTAAAAAACACGCTCAGCCCTCATGAACTCACACAGCATTTCACGGTTCTGCATAAGATCCAAACGGTCAATCCTGATGAAGCACTCCCCTGCACAACTTTATCAAACGACGTTTAGGAAAGCAGAGCAAATCAACCTTGTCATTGATCACTGTAAATATCACATTAAAAAACTAAATGTTTGACATAAACATATGGATTTCGTGACCCCTGGCTATTTAACTCTCTAACTGGCTGCTATGAACCTGGCATGCACAGTGTAAGCAAACTCTCTCTGGCTCGCTTTCTCTCCAGCCACTGACACACACACATACACTCGTACACACACTTTTTCACCACACTCATACACACGGTCTCTTTCTCTCTCACCTGTTCGCTTCACTGCCCAGCAGGCATGTGCTGAGATCGACATTATAATGTTCAAAAACAGTTGAAAGCGTTGACTGGACAGTGATGCGTGGAGGGTCCTGATAGAGCCAATTTCAGGACATCAAGGTGAAAAATGCAGTCAAATCTGGAGACAGGGCACTGCCAAAACCAGGCCACTTTAAAGTTGTGAATCTACACTCAGATCATGTCTACATGAGTAAAATTAATTGCCAGCTAAAAATCTACAATTCATGAATTCACCCTGTAGGTGCTGTAAGTGCTTTGAAAAATTGATGAATCCAGAAATTAGTGTCATGTTATAACCTTTGATCAGCACAGATTTAACTTTATCATAATAAGCTCAAATAAATTCAACATGATTTAACTAGATGTAACAGAACAAAGCTGAGATAGTATTGAAATTAGTAAACAAAGAACTTCCAAAAGAGCAAAATATACAATAGGAAGAAAATATACAATAGGGAGAAATATATTTACTTACTAAAATGATGTTGTATTGAGGGCGGCAAATCCATCGACTAAGGTTCTAAATCAAGTCTATGACCCTGAAAGAGAAAGTGCAAGTTACATAATAATAATAATAACTACAACAACAACAGTTATTTTGTTTTACATTTATTACATTTATATATACATTTTTATCTTTTTACATAACTTTATGTAACTAAAATATTTATTTAGATTGTTTTTAAAAATCCTTATACTAGTTTCATAGATAATAGCAATTTTAGCCCTTTTATTTATTTTTAATTCTAGTAAATGATGGTCTAGCATGGCTCATTTCTATCAAATTATCCAATTAAAAAAGTCTTTTAGTTCCCAAGGCTGCTATCATTTTCATTACAGTTCTTGAAGTTGTTAGTTTATAATTATCACTAACACTTAGCTTCTTTGATCTATCAGCTAAGCATTTGATTACAAACTGCTGCTGTTTATATAATTAGCTATAATGATAGTAATTGTTCACTGTTCTCACTGTACATTCAGGTCAAACTATCAGAGAGAGGCAGATTTTCTATTCTTTGCAGTGATTATGCGCTCATACCTGTCATCTCAAACAACAGCACTTTTCTTGAAATGTGTCTAAATGATGTTAGCTGTTAGTAGGCAGAAACCATCCAAACTGAAGTCTACGTTGATGGCCTACCAGTTAGCAAAAAATCATATTAATTAATGTGGGATGTAAAAGGATAAAAGATTCGTAGCCCTAACTTAAAGCATACCTTGACTGAAGTAGGCAAACTTATCTAAAGAAAGCAATATCCAGCGGCCACTGGTGCCACAGTTTGAGTGCGTTGAAAGCATACAGACCTCCCAAAGGTAGCAGGAGCCCTCCCCGCTCCCCCCGTTCCCAAATCCTGGCAGCACTGCCAGCTTACCAAACTCTTTTGAAAGTGGCCGGCCAACTTATTCATTCACAAAAGTTCTTCACACATAGACCCGAGGTCAAACTCTCGTAGAAAACCTAGTTTTTCATGGCAAACCGAGTGTGGAGACGGGGTCTCACCAAGCGCAGCTGTCTCCCGTTCCCAGCCATCGCTACTGTCACTTTGAGTGGTCATGCAAGAGTGCTGCGTTCAGAAAGTCATCGGCCAGTCAGCGCGCACGCCACGCCCCTGTCAACTGGGGTAAACTCATCGCCCCAACTTAACTATAGTCCCCAACACATAATTTTACATCAAGAGAGATGCTTTATTTTACTTCATACCGCAGAATATTGTAATAATAATTATAATAGTTTAACGTATTATATTAATAATGATGATGATGATAATAATAATAATAATTATTATTATATGATTGTGCAGGCGGTGTTCCAAGAGTGTTGAGATTTCTTATAACAGAATTTGAACGTTTCACTGATTGTATCACTCCGCGTTCCATTCAAGCAGTCAGTCATTGTTGCGTTGTTTGGCACTTTGATTCTGCTTTGGAACTATTTTCCTTAGCGGAGTAAAAACATGATAAAAATAACTGGTCATGTTGTGTCTAAAGTATAAGATATAAGATTCTTGTTTATATAACCGTTTTACAATTGCGTAATATACAATAAAATCATCTGCGGCCAAATCACAGTTGTGCACATGCTCAATTGCACTTTAATTTCCATTAATTTCCACTGCAGATATGCAGGCTAGCCTACTTGAGAATTTAAATTATTAGCCTACGTTAGCAATTACTAAAATCTGGTTTGTGGTAGTAAACTGGCAAAAAGACAAAAATGAGTCTAGTCAAAAACTCTGGAATCTTTGTATTGCATGGGAAAGTATCCAGTCATGCAGCAGGCCTTTCCTAAAATAGAATAGAAATGCAGCGCCCTCCATTGGTTTTCCCCACGGGAATTAAAATACTGACAAACAGCAAACATTTTAGTATTTTTTTATTATTATTATTATTTAGATATTCATATAAAAGATAAGTTGTTAGCGAAAATTACAAAGAAATGTAATTTTACAAACAGGTGGCTATCAAAAATGATCACAGATCACTTTAGGAAACAGCAGAGGATTCCATCAATACCATGTGGAAACTTTGGTAACAATAATTTCCTCGGTTTAATCACAGCCTTAAAAACAAAACTGGTCACCGCTGACTTGTAGAGCTTCTCAGAGAGGAGAAAAACAAAGCAGAAGATAACACGAACTCTCACCTGTCAACAGGTAAGACATGGTGTCACAGAGTACGCGCCGCTAGTAAACGTTCTCATCGCCACTACAGTCTTATAAAGGAATAAAGGAATTAAGCACTGCGGTATGCTGATATAAAATCCCCGGTAGGCGTCAATGCAAGGTAAACTTGTGAAACGCCTTAAAAACTAAACACAGATGTGCCGTTGTTGAAGACATTATGTGGCAAAATAAGCACATATTAAAACATTCAAAAACACAAATCCCGCTCAGCTCTGTAAATTACATTGCTAGTCAGAACTGTTAATGGAAAACAGAAAGAGCAAAAGAAATTGCGTTTCAAAATAAGTAAACAAAGCAAAACTCAATCATGTCAAATTAAAAAGAAGCATGTATATACAATACAACATCGTGTAAATGATCCTTCAAAAAAGGACACTTAATTTTGTGCAAAGACGGCCTCTGAACTACATTTATGTCGTTGTGACCACTAGGAGTCACTCTTGGGCTTTTCTAATGCCACTAGAGAGTACTGTGAGGCTCTAGAGTAATTTGGAAAATGAAATTCAACTACCCCGAACATTTTTACAGACAATTCAGTGCCGTCCGCCCTAATCGTCTTTTGGCTTGGGGGAGGAATGTCAGCTCTGGAATGAAGCATGCTTGAAACCTGCTGTCAGGTTTGTGGCTTTATTGTTTTGTCAGGGCAGAGTGTCAAAAACAAGGTACAAAACATACTAATTCTAATGCTCTAATGGCATTAGAGAACATTAAAACACTGTCATCTACAAGCCTAGTACCATGTTGGTAGAATTAGTCACTGGATATAGGGATAATCTTAAACAGTCTTATCGCTCGAGGAGTCTGAAGCGGATGACAGCAACCTTGCGTTCTTTTCGTTCTGTAAGTGTGCCTTTTCTATAGACATTTTATCTTGGTGAACAAAAGTGCGCCTTCCTTTGGCTCTGGCTAAGCACCTCAGCAATGCTTTGACAATCAGGTAGGCCAGTTCAGCCACATTGAGCACAATGCAGATGGCAGAAGATCCCACCATGAAGATGGTGAAGACCGTCTTCTCCGTTGGTCGTGAGATAAAGCAGTCAACTTTATTGGGACAGGGCCACTGCTCACACTTCACAAGACGGGCCATCTGAAACCCATCGTAGACATAATACAAAGCGTACATGAATCCGGCCTCGAAAAGGAGCCGGAAGAACAGGCTGGAGGTGTAGGTCCACCACAGTGACCCAGTGATGGGTAGACGCCTCTTCTTCAGACTCTCCAGGTCGTCCCCTTTGGCACCGCCACCTTGGTTGGCCAAAAGTCCTTTCTTTACATTGCGTTTGCGATACGCCACATGCATAGCCACC
>JAFVLL020040973.1:67808-81441 GCA_021397915.2 Tor tambroides
TTTTTTTTTTTTTTTTGTACACAATTATGCATTTAATCTCTTATCCATAGATAATGTATATTTAATTATGTTGCCCAGTTGCTCATTTTGCATTTAGATTAGATTATTTTTGACTAGTGGTCGACCGATATTGTTTTTTTTGACAGCCAATGCCGATATCTTGGAAAGCAGGGTGGCCGATGGCCAATAGAATTTTATTTATTTTAATTAATATTTAAGAAATTTTAAATAATCTGAAAATGGATTAAAAAATGTGTAAAATAAACATAATTATACTTTAGATGACAAAGTATTTTTCACAAAGGAATAAATATTTAATAAAAATATAATTAAAAAGGAAGTAAACACTAACCAACAGGGCACTCAGTATTCTGGGATGTTTCTGTGCATTGGGAATCATATTTTTTCAAATAAAGCCAAGGTAACACTCATTTTACAAACAGCACACAGTGAAAATGACATGAATATGGCAGTGGGCAAAAGCATAAAGCACAGCATAATATAAAATCACGAGTTTAAAGTTTGTCGATCGCTCGTCTCCAGTGAAGCTGAACTCTCCTCCTGTCCGCATTCAATTCACACGGACCGACCGTCACACAGAGAACACGCGATCATGCAGGTTACAAATGCACACTTTATAAGATCTCACAGCTGGATTCGACTAGTCTGCAAGGTTTGTGAAATTAAATGTTCATTAGTCATTCAAAGATTTGTTTAAATGATATAAATGCGAGTTAGAACTGTTAACGACGAGAGCGAACGAGGGAGAATGTGAGCACTGTGTGCTCAGGTGGTGCTGTTCTCACCCCTGTCAAAATAAAGTCCGTAGTGCCATCAAAATAAAAGTCCCATCTCGAACACATCGGCCACACAGAAAAACTTATTAATAATTGTCTTTTTGGTATCAGCCAGGTTTCTAATATCACTGAATCTCTATTCCTGTTAAATGGACCCTAAGGTATCTGACATCAACTCTCATCCTCTCTTCTCAGCCCAGAGTCTGTGAGACAGAGGACAGATTTTTTGTACATGAAGCCAGAGGTCTCTGCTTCCTCGGACAGTCCGCTGTGGTTCAGCTCGACACCTCTAGAGAAGAGCGCTTTGGCTAGGCTCCTGACTCGAGTGCTGCTGGTCAGAGATATCTATAAGGACAACCAGCACGAAGAGGAGGGAGTCTAGAGGCAGATGCACTGAAGACTTCTTACTATGCTGTCATGACACCCTGTGCATCACCGACGAGCTGCTTTCCATGTCACACCCTGTCACTCTCCCTTTAAACACACTGATCCCAATACTGCTAAGAGATGATGTCAGGATGGATATTGATATTGGTGGGATTATGCTGATTCAGATCAGTCTTCCCAAAGACCCTGACCCTGAGGAGTTGAGGTTTTCTCCAGAAACGTGACCTACAGGATGCTGCTTTCTTCTTCCTACCCCCCCTTTTTTTTCAATTTGTTGGAAACTTTGGTTCATGTAGCATTACTTGTGAGGCTGCTGTGGTCTGATAATATTTAACTGTCTGATAAACAGACAGAAGACAGGAACTTTGGTCCTGTGAAGTAATGAATTCAAGGAGGATGGTGTTTATTTTTTTTTCTTCCTGCCCAACAAAGCCTTCTAAAGATAAAATTTATTTATTACTGTTGATTGACATCTGTTAAAGAGAGAGTCCAAGATTTTCTAATAGCAGGTCAGGGTGCGTGTGTTGGACTCTGTGCCATGTGTGCAATTTCTCTGGCCTTCCATAAGAGCATTAAAACCTGCTGCAGCCCTGGACCTCTTTGTGCGAGTGGTATGAGTGTGTTTGTGAATGTGCGTGTGTCTATTTCCCTCCCCTTTCTTGTTGTTTTGAAGTGGATTGGACAGGAGTTAGTGCTGCACAGCCAATACGTTACTGGCATTGAACCTTTAAGTGTGAAACTATTCCTCTGAACAATCAAGTATATGAAATTTGACTTTGAATTTCATCCACAGCGTTACGCTGATTACACAGATAAGCAGAGACATGTTGTCAATGTTAAACATTGTCATAGAATTTGCTCTGTACCCTTCCTGGAGTCGAGTAATTTGAAGGATGTGCGTGTGCACAAAGCTCATTAAACGTTATGTTCAAAACACTTAGCTTATGCAAGAGTAAAAGTGATTTATTTATAAGGTACAAATCAGTGGGATTTATGTTTTCATGGTTTTTACAATTATTTCCTTGACCTTTTCTACCAATAAATTACAAGCTAATTTCTTGGTCTCTTAATGGTTTACCTGAAGACCCTTTTAAAAATCTATTTTCTGTTTAATTAGGACTATGAAATGTGAATTTTCAGTTTTTCATTTTGTTTACATCCCTTGCCTTCCATTGGATTGTAAGGGTTAGAAGTGTATAACTTAAAAGATGCGAGTGAATATGTTTTGTGCTTGTTAAGCCAAGCTCATCATTAGGTGTATGGGATTTTGAAAATTATTACACTTCGGCACTTAACTCATCCTGCATCTTTTTTTTTTTTTTTTTGTTTTTTTGTTTTTTTTGTATATTATATTTTTATTTCCACATTATGACAACATAAAACAATACAAAAAGACAAGAAGGGGGAAAAAAAAGAAAAAAGGGACAGAAATTAGAGTCAAGTACATCAGTTCCTCCAGTTCTATACACATTTTTTATGATATTATACATCTATTTCTAGGCCAGTGGGAACGAGCGATATGATAATAATACAGACAGTAAAAGTCAAACCTTTAAGCTATTACCCTGGACATTTGTTAAATGTTTAAGAAAGGGTTCCCAGGTGGCTGCATCTTTTTTTGCAGTAATAACTCAAACCATGCAGCTTAAAGAAAAAATTCTTTAAGAGAGGTGAAAAGATCCACTAGATTAATACACAGAACGATTTATACTACCATTCAAAAGTTTGGATATTCTTTACATTTTAATATAACAGTAAAACTTAAAAAAAAAAAAAAAAACTAGTGACCAAAAAGTTCTTCAAAAAAGCCTATGTAGATTACAACTCTGAATACTGCAAACTTTACAAGGTGCATCCTGCTATTTAAGAAATTTGTTCGTCTTTTTGACTTTTTCTGTTTTTGTTTTTTTTCCCTCCACAGTTTATTTTAGTTTTACAAAGACATTCAGACAGGGGAACAATTTATATTTGCCTCAAAAAAAAAAAAAAATTTCAGGTTGAAATTTTTTTTCCCCATAGCAAAATGCTTTTTCCTATGCCAGCACAATATACAGTAAGTTATATATTGATTACCCTATAAAGCTGTTCATATCAAGCTGTTCAGAAGTTGATTAAAAGCCCATTTACACCAAGAACAGTAACTACAACAACTCTATTAGCGTCTACACCAACGCTTGGTAACATTCAGTTTATTATATACTGTATAAGCATACGTTGCCGTTCCCTTTCGATACTTCACTCGTAGTGCGTCATTAGACGCTAATGAGGGAAAACTCCTTTTTCTCCGAGGACTGAAGACTTTTTCTCGACTTGAGTCTCACCACTCTGCGCACTCGGAACGCTTTCTTTTTAGAGAGCGAATCTGCCCCTCGCACCCTCTCGTTTTCTTATTCCCAGGGACCTGTGAGGAAAAAACAGTGGGGAAAAGGGACTAAGCTGTCTGCCATGACCCCGCCCCTTCATCGTCTGCCGAGCCCAGGAACTCCAAGTCAGGGATGGATGCCGAACTGTTCTGCATCCTCTCTAAGGCAGCTGAGGAGCTGGGATTGGAGTGGTCCACGCCAGAGGAGCCCACTCGTAGCCGTCTGGACGAATGGTTCCTGCCGGGGCACCGTCAGGCCCCTTGTCAGCAAGCCTCCCCATTTTTTCCGGAGGTCCCTGATGAGCTTACAAAGTTGTGGTGCGCTCCCTACTCGGCCCGCCTTTGCGAAAAAATTCTTCTGAAAGTGACTCCAGGGATATCGTTCCTCTCTGTCGTTATTCTTATAGATGTGGTGCGGTGGACCCTATTCTCATAGAATTAAGAAAAATAATTAATTATTAATAATTAGAGCCTGCTTAAAACTTTAGAGTTATAAACCTTGGTGTAAAGGCCTTAAAGAGGTAGTTCACCTAAAAATGAAAATGAAAATAGTCAATTTATTCAACCTTATGAACTGTATGGCTTCCTTTCTTCTGTAAAACACACAAACTGGGTAGTTTTTTTTGGGGGGGGGACTACCCAGGCACAGCTGGCTCAAGCAATGGCACATGAGGGTTTTTTAAAAACCAAATTCAAAGTGTGCAGTAGTTTATATACTGATCAGCCACAACATTAAAACCACCAACCTAATATCATGTAGGTCTTCCTTGTGACGCCAAAACAACTCTGATGCATTGAGGCATGGACTCCACAAGAAACTGGTATCTGGCACCAAGACATTAGCAGCAGATCCTTTTAGTCCTGCAAGTTGCAAGGTGGCAGCTCAATGGATTGGCTTTGTTGGTCCAGCACATCCTCTAGATGTTCAATTGGATTGAGAGCTTGGGAATTTGGAGGCCAAATCAACATGTTAAACTCTATCATGTTCCTTAATTGTTCCTAAACTATTTTTTGCAATGTGGCAGGGTGCATTATCCTGCTGAAAGAGGCCACTGCCATCAGAAAACAACATTGCTTTGTATAAAAGCATCTGCTAAATGACGAAATGTAAATGAAGGAGTGGGCACGGTCTGCAACCATCTTTAGTTAGGTGGTACATGTCAAAGTAACATCCAGGACTCAAGGTTTCAGCATTGAGCTACAGTAGCTCCTCTGTGAGGTCAGATCTGACAGGCTAGCCTTCACTCCCCACATGCCTCAGTGAGCCTTGGGCACCCATGACCCTGATGCCAGTTCACCGGTTGTCCTTTATTGCACCGCTTTTGGTAGGTACTAATTACTGCATACCAGGAACACACCACAAGACTTGGTGTTTTGGAGATGATCTGACTCTGTAGTCTAGCCATCACTATTTGGCTCTTGTCAAAGTCACCCAAAGTAGAAGACCTCCCTAGTGAAGTCACCTTGGCCAATATTGGTTTTATTATCATAATGTCCCAGAGTGGAGCCAGGCCTGCTGTTGTGATGTAACGTTGGACTAAATTTATCTAGGTTGTGCTGCATGAGCTCTTTCTGCCAGACGAGTAGCATGAGCTCACTTGGCACCAATGGTTGGTATCATCTCCTCCCAAACAAACACATGGTTTACAGACCAAGCCCCTTGATGGACTTTATTCCGGCAGGTGTCCCATGTCAGTGACCGTGCCAGGACATGGGGAAGCACAAGGTCATTGCAGTCAATGGACATGTGACAGGAAATGGCTTCCAGGAGGATACATGATGTCCTGTTTTCACTAAGGCTGCCAGAGTTGTGACTGACAGGCAGCGGTGTATGGGCAGTACAGCACTCCCTCTTCAGTATAAATAAGAGTTATGCTGCATGCTGATCTATTTATATGGCAGTGGAGCTACTGAGGTGTAAGTGGAAGGAGGAGATCTGCAGAAATGAGTGCTTTTGTGACAGGATGTGTTCAGCTGACGTTTGAAACAGCATATTTTATAAGATAGTAAACAGCTTTACTTGTAAAATATGCCAGGAAGACATTCAAGAGACAAGGCTAGAAGGGATACAGCTAAAGCTGCTGGGCATGCACACATTAATATACCATAATTTTTGTCAGACCATACAGCAATAATTACTGTTTTTGCATTATTGTAAGGGGTGGGTTTAGGGTTTGGGTAGGTGTAGATGTTAATAAAACACAGTCTAATAGGTCGAAATGTTTATTTATTGTTAGCTTCCAGTTTTTGCTGTATCCCTTCTTGCCAATATCATACAGTTTGTTGAAATGCCTGCTACTACTTCTGTTCTATGACAAAATTAATTTGATAAAAGAGGACATAGGTTTTAAAAAATGGTTGGCCTGTACGGTCCTAAAGCAGTTCTGTGTATTTTTGGGACTTTAGAGCCCCCTACAGTTAAGTGAGTGGAATTCACAGTCATAAATATATATCTATATATATATATATACATATATATATATATATAAGTCGTAAATATATCACTGTCGTAATTACAGTGAATGGATATTTACGGCATTGTTGCTACCGTAAAGCAACCCGTCCTCCCAGGAGAGAAGTTTGAGGGGAGCGTGGGAAAGAAACAGAAGTCATCTGCTCTGTTAGTAGTCTGTGTCATTAGATTGATAATGAAACCTATATTTCATGGTAAAAAAGCTTACATACAGTTGTTTTAAAGAGGACTTTATTTGAGGCCAGAATATTTATTTTACACTGGGCCAGTAAACAAGCAGAACACCACTGCAGTAACATGCAAAAACCAATTAGAGACCCTTAGCAACCACATAACAATGTCCTATAAACCAGTAAGAACATCCTAGCAAATGCATAGTAACATTAGTCAACAAAAGCCTCTCACATTTCCACAACTTGTAGCTGAGGTCTTACAGCTATTATTCTGTGGGAAAGTTCTTTTTAGGCACCATTTCTTAACATTTGTTTATTCATCCTGAGCTGGCGGTACTCTTTGGTCTCTCAGTACTCTTTTTTTTTTTTTTAAGCATGTGTGTTTGGCTCAGTGTTATTTTTTAGGATTACTGATAGACTAATGTAGTTTGATTTGTATTATTATGTCTGTATAGATTTTTTATTAAGTTTTAGTTTTATTTAATTTGACTTATTTTTGTACTTCAACACTACATGGAAATGAAATAATATATAAATGGGTGTTTGGCTTAGTGTTATGTTAAAATCATTATTATACTCATACCTTTTGCTGTTTTAATATTTTGGATTGTTTTTAGCTTTACTTTTTGTTTTCATTTAAATGTTTAGCTTTGAAATGTTGTATGCATTTGTCGTTTTTATTTAATTTCTTTATTTTCTTAAATGTGTGTATATATAGTATTTATAGAGTTTTAACTTATAATTTTAGTTACTTTTTCTCATTTCTCAAAAGTAAAGTAAAGTATTTTGGAATGACCTGATTTCCTTAAACATCCAACATTATGTGTAGAATGTGATGATCGTTCTCCAACACGATTTGCTTAAGTGGAAGAAAATCTGACATGATGTACAGAAGTTCAAAAGAGCAATGTCACAAATTTATATATTTGATATTCACTTTCATTTAAACGTTACTTTTGTTTAAATACTTCTAAATTGTTTATTTTACAGGTTTGAGATTTTCAGACTTGTGGATTTTTTTTATAAATGTTAAGTAAAAACATTTGCGCCGTTTTGATACCACAGCTGGTGTTTTCCAGCATGTGTCCCTTGTGGGCCATCCAGCTGGGGGCGTCCTACGTTGGGCGTGCGTGTTGGAGCCAAAATTAAACCAGGGCGGGCTTGGGAGGAATGGAGACATTAAATTCTTTCGCATTTGGGCGTGAGTTTTGTTTCCAGATAAATGGCCATCGCTCTCCATGAGGGCACGACTCTGATCCCTGCTTCAGGAGCACTGGAATGTTGTCTCTGTTTTTTTTTTTTTCTGTTTGAGTGACGCAAAGCACGCTGAGGTTACCCCACCTATTTGAGTGTGCTTGTGAACTTTGGCACCTCCCTGCGTTTGTGAGCGTTATGTGTGTGGATGTTTTCTCTGTACTGCACGGCGCACAAATCTGCTTAACATTTCAGCTCAAAAATCCAAATTATGTACACGAGAGATAAATCAGCGGCTAGAATGAGAAGAACGGGCTGTTTTGTGAAGGCACGTGCAGGTATGACAAACCCTCTTTTTTTTTTGAAGAGGCAGCTTTTTTCATTCTTTTCCATCAGTTAGAGTTGGCCAGACTCCAATAACTTGTCCCATTGATCTAAAGTGAAAACGACCCTGAGCGCACACACAGCCGGCCGAGCGAGAGGGCAGGCGGATGTAAAAACATTTTTTCACCCTCGTGGGTTTTTTTGTTTGGGCTCAATCCCCAGTCCTTTCAGGGGACATAAAGAAAGCGCTGCTCTCAGCAGGGTCATCTGGGATAGAGCCGCGGCAGAGGCGAGAGGCAGACTATAGGTGGCGATTAGGCCCTCTAATGTGTGATGAATCCTTTTAGAATCACATGATATGAACTAATGTCTCCATTTAATTATAAAACAACAGAGAGCGAGCTGAGGGAGGAGGAGTTTGTGTTGGAGGGGGGATCGCAGTGACCAGCTGTACTAAAGTGAGAATCGCCAGTATGGATGACCACCACAATTCTCACAGTTTTATTTCTACATGAGCTTCAAAAAGCATGTTAAAACGGCCCTGCTCATGTAAGATGTCAGTCAGAATTACACTCTTGGACACCTGTTGTCCCATCCAGCTCAACTTCAAGGGCTTATTTGTAGTGATGTTAAATTTAGGATGACCTATCTGGTAGAAAGCAGTGGGACTACTTGTGAGAGAGTATACAGCCCATTTTAAACAGAACAACAGACCACATGCACGATTCACTGTCACTGCCATTTTGCCCTTAGATACTTCCTCTTGTTTAGTATGTTAGCGTGAGTCCAGACATTCTCTGTGCTGAACTAGAATGGTGCTGGAGTGTGTTCACAGAGAGATCTGTGCGCTGTGCCTTTGTCTTCTGGGTCATTCTACAATCGCGGTGGCAGATGCTCTTACTTTCAGCTGGCAAAAGGTCAAACTGCAATGCACACAATTCCTATACAATACCAGGCCCCACTTTATATTTGGTGTGTTTAAATATTATCTACTTAATAATAAAATAATGAATTGTTAGGCACAGTGTACCTATTGTGTTCATGTTGAATTTATAAACACTTTTGCTGCTATTGAGGTGAGATATGGGTAAAGTTAGGGGCAGGTTTGGTGATCTGGTTAGGGTTAAGGGAAGTAGGGTCAACAGTGTAATTATATAATTACAGGATGCTAGTTTCAAAAATAAGTACAATGTAAAAATATGTATGTACACAATAAGTGCATTGTATCAGCTGATAAATTTAAATGTAAGTCCATAGTAGTTAAGGTCACTTAATAGAAAGGGTCCTAATACAATATATGATTTTAAACAAATTTGAACTGTAACTTATAATATATTCAATCTTACAGTTTTTATATTTTTGTCACCTCTTCTTATGTTACTGCTCTATCATACAGCAGTAGTACAAACAAGTTAGAAAAAAATGTGTACATTTACCTACAGTAGATATAAATATAGTGATTTGATATACATTTAAATAAAACTTTTGATTTTAAAATTTAATTACTTTATTGTTTTGTTTTATTTAAAAGGTTTTTTTAATCAGTTATCATATGAAAAACACTTTAGAAGTTACCTTAGTTTTTTGTTATTGTTAATATATTGTTAATAAAAAAATATTGATAATCAATTGATATTTTTTATAACCATGCTCTTCTTTAAAACCTCGAAAATCAACGGAGATAGATAGGTAATCCAGAATTAATTTTGTTCCAACCCTGTTTGACTTTCTTTCATCTGTGAAATATTTAAGAAATTATTTTGATAAATGCTGATATCCAGACTCTCTTGGTGACCACTGACTTCCCTTGTATGGACAAAAATAAATATATAAGCACTGAGATATTTCTCAAAATATCTCTTTTTATGTTCCAGATGAGAAAGTGTGGCAAACAGGTTTGGAACAACATGAGGGTGAGTAAATGATGACAGAATTTTCACTTTTGGGTGAACTATCCCTTTAAGCTGTCATTTAATTGTCAGTGGTGTTACTGCTTCCTATTACAATTAATTAGGAGCAACAAAATAGCAAATGACAAAACAGAATGGCAGCCAAGGAAAATTATATTGAAAATGAAACATTTTTAAGTTGTACAATTATTTAGTGTAGCTTTGATTACAATGAGATAATGGAAATTAAGTAACTGGCATCACAGTTACAGTACATCATGTTGAACATCAGCGGTCATTAACTGCACATGCACACCTTGGTCCAGACTGGACCCCAAACATATTGAGTGGCTTTCCTAATATAAACAACACAGCACAGTGGTATTCAGGCAGAGAGGCTGCATGAATTTCCAAGGTGATTAAAGGCTATAAATAACTGCCTGTGTGTTTTTAGTTCTGGGATGGTGAAGCCAAGTGCTCACATAGACACATAGATCCTGCCCTTCAGAGATAGCATAGCAACCTTCAACCCACAGACAACCAATCGAATGACACCCCTCAAACACTGGACTTAACACCTACTGCGTATCACCTCCTCTTCAATGACTGGCTCCATGCTCTTTTTCCCCACAAACCCATACTACAACTATTCATTTTATTTGATGCAGTTGTTTTGCTCTTCTCATAGCAATCATTGATTAGTGTCCTTACTCTTATCATAATATATATTGATACTCCAAATTAGCTGTGTTTACTGAAACCATAACATGAGGTTTGCCAGATTCTTGCATTGTCCCTCTAATCCTTTGGCCCTAAAATAACCCAACACACTTGTCCTCTCATAGATATCTAGACACCAAGCACATGAAACAGCCAGTGGAGCGTCAACTGCTGCGTGTGTGTGTGTGTGTGTGTGTGTGTGTGTGTGTGTGTGTGTGTGTGTGTGTGTGTGTGAGACAGAGTCTGTTCCCACAACACACAGCATGTGCTGACTAAATGCAATAAGTGTCAGCTAACAGACCAGTACGGTGAGAATTAAAGTTCTCTAAACTTGAACTCCACTGTCAGATCTGATGTTTTCAAGCTGGTAGTGTTGAGATCCACCTCCTCTCAACATGCTTTCACTGTAGCCTCCCATGAAACGAATCCATTTAACCTTTCTCCTGGTGCTGATTTGTGGCTGAGAAAGAAAAAACGTTTTTTTTGTATATATTTAATTTGATGTTTATAGTTTATAATTTAATATCATTTACTGTCAAATTTGACTAGCTATAGATTTAAAAAAAAGAAGAATAAAAAAGATGATGGATCAAGTTGGTTTTCCTTATAAAGACCCTTGTATTACAGCGCCGTTTTTTTGTAATATTTCTTTTCCACCCTCTCTGATGGACGGGGCTTTTAACATCTGGAGGGAACATGGTTTAGCTACAGTTAGTCAGCTATACATAGCCAACAATTTGCATCCTTTACACAACTTCGAGAGAAATTTGACTTACCCAGCTCCCATTTATTTAGATACTTTCAGATTCGGAACTTTATTCGTAAGCAGTTTTCTTACTTTCCCTTTTTGCCAAATAAAAATATACTTGATTAGATTTTAGACCTATATACATCTTTGAAAGGGGTTATTTCTAAAATGTTTACTATAATTAACACAAAACAATCCCCCTAAATGCGCCCAGTGAAGGCGCTCTGGGAAGAGGAATTGAGTTTGATGCTTGAGGAGAATACGTGGGATCTACTGTAATTCTTGCCCGAATACACTCATCATCCATAAATGCTAGACACACTCTCATTCAATTTAAGGTAGTCCATTGGTCGAGAAAACTAAATTAAACAAAATATTCCCTCATTTTTACCCAACCTGCTTTCGCTGCGCAACTGAACAAGCCACGTTATTCTTTCTGGTCCTGTCCGAAACTGTCCGATTTCTGGAGGAAAATCTTTAGATGCTTTTTTGTTATTCTTTCTTTACCATTAGACCCAAACCCCTTAACAGCATTGTTTGGCCAGAATCTGTCAATTTAAACACATTACAGGCAGTGTAGCCTTTGCAACTTATTCTTATGAATTGGAAGTCAGCAGCTCCTCCTCCTTATGGCCAATGGGTTTTTAACTTTTTACATGCTCTCAGGATGGAAAAGATTTGGTTTGCAATAAAACAAAAGCCAAAACTTTTTTTGAAAGTCTGGAGCCCTTTTCTGGAATATTTTAAGGAGACAACTGTATCTTAATTTTATTTATTTGTTTATTTTTAATTAATTTTCCCTTTTTTATAATATATATATATATATATTTTCTTTCTTTGTTTTTTCTTTATATACTGTATTTGAATATATAACTATGCATGACTGGTGTTTTCTTTTTTTTTTTCCTAATCTGAATTAATATGTATTATATGTAGATATGTGTGTATCTATATTATTTGTGTTATATTACAATATTTGCCTTAAACTTTCTGTCTGACCTAAGATGAATCAAATAAATTTTTTTTTTTAAAAAGTTGGTTTTCCTTATTCCTAATAGATTTCCTGCAGTCTTAGGTTTTTGCAGACAAAGTGCCTTTGATCCAGTATTCAAACCTTGTTGCCAGTATAAACTGAGAGATCCTGTATTATTTTTAGTATTAAATGTGGAATGACCACAGACTGTACAGATCTGTTTTGTCAGGCTGATCAGCAGCAGATAAATGGAAATGCTTACGGATAATTCTCTCTGTAGCTACTAACTGATAGCTAAATACATTAAAGCTGCTGAAAGGGGCAACATTTGTGCATCTACTTTCAGATTATAAATAGCTCGCTAACAAAACAAAGCAGCATTTGTCTTACACAAACAGAATCAGGATTTCAATTACTGTCCGTTTCATACATTGATCATTCTCTGGCCTGCATGGATTTGCCATTCCCTCACAAAGATTTGTGTGGGTGATGTGTCATTTCAGTGTCCCTCATGATTCAGTCTCATTCTCACTTCCCCTTTAGGAATCTGGAGTGGAGGACTGATAAGCATAAAGGTCAGAGGTCAACGAGTGCAAGTTCTCGTTTGAGATGTGCTCTGGCTTCCTGCGAATTTGTTTCTCATTATGGTGCTGTTCTTGATGGTTTTGGCCTGGATCACATAAAACTGCATAACGCCTTGACAAGGCTTAGCATCATTAACTTTTAAAATATAGTCAGGGTTGGTTAAAAATGACAAAATGACTTAATTACATTCGAACCTTTAGATAGATCTTATAGTTCTGTGAAAGTTTCTTTTTTAATAGCCCTCTACAGAGCCTTTTTAGTGAACAGGCCAGCACTTGAAAGCATTTAACATCAATAACATTTAATGTGAGTTTTGACGCCTGCCGTGTACGACTGAAAAAGACCGAGAAGCCTACATTTATGGTACAAAAAGTTTATTTAGTAACAGCTTTGTAAACATTTGAGGTAAATGAACATTTACATCAACTTGTTCTTATAAAATTTAATACACAAGGCACTTCTCTTAAGACAGCATTGAAACAGGCTGCTGTTCTGAGCATATGTAGGTGGTTCATTTCCCTGATTGGTCAGAATAATCAGCTCTGCTAGAGAAAATCAGTTCAAGAAGTTGAAGAAATGAGTGTTATCGGAGAATAATGGGCTGCAACTAAGTACACTACAAACGGATCGATATAGGAAAGAGCTGGCTGGCTGGCCAATTCAAATTCAGAATGGATGAAATGCTATAATGCACAAAGTTCAAATTTTCTGCGGTCCTTTCAGGCCACCACAACAGTCCTAAAATAAAACATGGGAAACGTGTATATTCTTATACTCTACAAGTGCTGTTTTATAAATTACATTTGATGTTATTTAAGTGGAATAATACTGCCATCAACACAACGACTTTTACCATTAAGACATTTTCCTTTAAGGATCAAAAATATTTCCTCCTTTCTATCAATGTAAGAATTATTGAACAGTGTCTTTTGCCTAAATGTGCAAATCTTCAACTATTTACTAAAATGTAAACTTTAAGAACCAAAAAATGACAAAATAACACACTTT
>JAFVLL020040975.1:0-10313 GCA_021397915.2 Tor tambroides
GGGGTGATAGAAATTAATACTTTATTTAGCTTTATTTAGCAAGGATGCTTTAAATTGATCACAAGTGATGATCAAGACATTTATAATGTTACAAAAGATTTCTATTTCAGATAAATGCTGTCCTTCTGAAATTTCTATTCATCAAAGAAACCTGCAAAAAATATACGCAGCTGTTTTCAACATAATAATAATAATAATAAATGTTTTTTGAGCAGCAAATCAGAATATTAGAATGATTTCTTAAGGATCACGTGACTGGAGTAATGATGCTAAAAATTCAGCTTTAAAGTCACAGGAATAAATTACATTTTAAAATTTCTACAGTTATTTTAAATAGTAAAAATAGTTCAAAATGTTACTGTTTTAGCTGTTCTTTGGATCAAATATATGCAGGCTTGTTGAGCAGAAGAGACTTCTTAAAAAAAAAATAAAATAAAAATATATATATATATATATATATATTCTGATAGTTTATCCTACAGTATATTAGAATCTGGTCTGAATTATACATGTATTTTGCAAATAGTGTACACACTCATATGCCAACAATTCGACACCAAATGTATTGCGGTTACAGAATGAAATATTTATGAATCATAAAAAATATTTCATGGTGGCATGATGTCAATAAGAGAAAAGCATTGAGAATAGCATAACATATTTACAGTTGTGTGTCGTGTGATCATTGGCCATCTATTTCTGCTATTTGTGAATCAGTGTAATATATATAGATAATTGATGTGTCATAAATCATTAGGATCATTTTAATAATTTCTAATTTTGTTCAGTATAGATTACCCAACCACCTGGTGTGAAAACAGATTAGAATGAATTTGTCAGTGGTTTTCCAGGAACATTGTGCCAACTGCTGGCGTGCTGAGCGAACAGCTCAAAACAAAGATAACAGCGCCCTCTGCTGAGCAAACGTTGACTTTTACAATGATACGTTCACAATCTATTTAGGTCAAAGCAGAAAATTGCAAAATTTTGCAACTGTCAAAATAAAAGTATCTGCAATATTTAATATTTTCATATAAGACATGATTCTATTGGTCAAACAATCTAACAACAAAATTATTGCACACTTAATTGAAGAGCTTGTTGTTACCTATTGTCCATGATACAAGTAATTTTGTTAGAAAGAGAGCAATCTTATAACTAAATAACTCAACTTTATATAACAGAAATAGAAAAAAATAAACTGTTGTTTAGATTTTTTTTTAAAAATCACAGGTACTTGTAAGGTATTCATATTTTTAATCAGATATCTGTTTAACTGACCCAAACTGCCATGATATATAACTACCTATATACTATATTTGTTTTAATTGGTTACTGTATTTTTCTGTATTAATCTTTACCTCAACACAAGTAATATATTTGTTAATCACAATAATAAACTATAAATTATGTTCCCAGTGCTTATTTTCTCATTAAAATATGAGCATTAAGGATGAATTATATATGAAACAGAATTTAAAAACTACAAATTAGATGTTACACTAGTGATTCCTCATAAAATATGAGCACTAAGAAGCTTTGCATAGTGTTCAGGTCGATATCTTTGAAGGTAAACATCCATTTTCCCCTTTAATTTCTTCTCACAGCTTAAACCTGTGGAGACAGACAAATGAATAGAGGTTTTATTTATATGTAATTCTAAAGGGTTATTAATAAACAATAGATGCCAAAGTGTTTTAGACACTTGTGACCCTGGACAACAAAACCAGTCATAAGGGTCAATTTTTTTGGGGGGGGAATTTGAATTGTGATTTATATGTAATCTGAAAGCTGAATAAATAAGCTTTCCATTGATGTATGGTTTGTTAGGATCGGACAATATTTGGCTGAAATACAACTATTTGAAAATCTGGAATCTGAGGGTGCAAAAAAATCTAAATATTGAGAAAATCGCTTTTAAAGTTGTCCAAATGAAGTTCTTAGCGATGCATATTACTAATCAAACATTAGGTTTTGATATATTTCTGGTAGGAAATTTACAAAATATCTTAATGGAACATGATCTTTACTTAATATCCTAATGATTTTTGGCATAAAAGAAAAATCAATAATTTTGACCCTACAAATATACCCGTGCTACTTATGACTGGTTTTGTGGTCCAGGGTCACATTTATGGTTTATTAGGCAACAGATATCAACCTTCTTAGCCATGGTTATTATAGTAAACTAAAACTGAAACTAAAACCATAAAATAATATTTTTGTTACTTGATGTGAAAAAAAAAACTTTTAGTTGGTATTAGTATATATTAGCATTAATTAGTAATATTATTAACTAATAATTAATAAAAACTGTAACAGAATCTCAATCATACTAAAGTAACTCTGGTCTATATATGATATGTGTGTCCACAAACATCAGCTCACCCAGTTCTACAGCAATGCCTGTAATCCTCTGCAGAGCTGCATTCATGTCACCTCCTTCAGGCACCAGAACCTCAATCTCTCCCACACAATATCCGAAATCAGCCTGGTCCAGATCCACCCGCACTGCACCGGCCTCCCTCTCTAGCGTGTAAGAGCAGCGCTCGGTCTTGAACTCGGCAAAACAGACCAGATTGAGGTCATTCAGCCACTTTGTGTCATCTGCTGAACAGATCTCGGTGTCCTCATTTTCTGCGACTTTGTCAATTTGTTCCCTTTGTGAGGAATTTGATTCACTCCCTTCAGCGGTGTGTTCCCTGATTATCCTGCTGACTTCTGATTGAATCAGAGGGAGAGTGGTTATCTCTCTGTATCGTGTACAAAGGGTCTCGGTGTCATTGTCAGGAGTAGTTCCTGAAACTGCAGGGCATTTCAACTCCCACAATCCCTCTCGGCATCTCAGCCAGAAATCTTTTAGTGTGAGGATGAAATCTGGTGAGTCGAAGTACTGGTCTCGGAACTGCCGCTGACCAATGCATTTAGCTGTACAGAGATATGAAAAGTAGTGCTGTCAAACGATTAATAATATATGTGTGTGTACTGTGTATATTTATAATGTATATATAAATACAAACATGCATGTATAAAATATGTATAACTATGTTATGTTTATATATTAAATATATATATATATATATATATATAATATTAATATAAATATTTGAAAATATACATGAAAATATTTTCAAAATAATAATAATAATAATAATAATAATAATAATAAAATAATGTTTTATATATACATAAAACATAGAGTACACACACATATTATGTAAACAAAAACTTTTATTTGGGATGCAATTAATCGCGATTAACCGTTTGACAGCACTAAATTGAAAATATAAGAAAAATACATAAAATGAAAGGGTATTTAATACTGTTGCTTGTTACTTCAGGATTCTGTATAATAATGAATATAAGTATAAAGTGTGTGTGTGTGTATAAGGTGTAAATGACTCATTTGGATAATGAGAAGATCTGAACACACCTCCAATATCTTGTAGTTTCCCCATAATTTCTGCATCACAAACGAATTTTCTCTCAACCTCTACAGTCATTTTGTTCTATGAGACATAAAAATCAAAACGAATTCAATATTTGCATATTCATTATATTAATTAAAGACTGCAGTAATGGACAATCTGTAGTGTTGTAGTGCCAAATCAAATCAGGTCAGCTGTGTTTCAAAAGCAAGAGAGCTGCCTAGTAAGACAGTAGTTTTCCGTTTTCGGGACTGACTAAAAATGCTGTCTAGGTAGGCAGCTCGTTATGTTTCGGGACACAGGCAACAGCAAATATTGCCCGGATCCTGGTAAAATGTTAATTCATTGTTAGCTCAGACAGTGGTAATTATACTGTAACTACAACTGCGGTAAAAATCCGGTTGAGATAGTCAATGAAAACAAACTATCAAACAACAAACAAGTAAACTTACTGATCAATCAGTAGTGTAATGAGGACAAACGCGGAATCGGGGTCCTGTGCAGCTTTTCCGTTCAGGCATATTTACGGACAGCCTAATATCTGCGCGTCATTAAGCGCACTGCATAACCTACGCAACAGAATATAAGTATTACTTACTGACAAATATTGTAGTTCTATCAAGATTAGACATTTTACATATATGTTATTGTGTAACACATATTGCTACTTTATCCAGTTTGGTTTTGTATTAAATATATAGACAGAAAAATAAAATAAAAACTAACAACATGTTCAACAGCATTGCCAACAATATACATATAAGTGTAAATATTGTATACATAATATATCATAATCAAATATATACTATATTCATGTTAGGATCATGAGACTGCTTAAATATCCAGCTGTTATAAATAAAAACAAGCTGAAAAGAAAGTGGAACAGCACTAAATCGATTTTATTATTATTTTGTTTTTCTTTTATCAAGACAAAAACCTAGTTCATTTTAATTCATTTGTAAGTTGCTTTGGGTAAAAGCGTCTGCTAAATGAATAAATGTAAATGTCAAAATAGATTTTTGTATTTTTTTTTTAATAAATAAGTCTGTGTGCAATCAGTTCGATCAGTAATTTAATTATTAGATTACATTTATTCTATTTTATTTGGTTATTAGATAGCATATAATAATTAACACAACAGTAATAGTAACAAAACAGGCCTAAATAAATAAAAGTATATTTATTAATTATTTGTATGTAACAATCACCTACATTTAAACATTTCTGTTTTAGCATGTGGTTTTTTTTTAAAATATTTCAGCCTCTTCAGCCTTAAAGACGACCATCTCAAATAGTTACAAATAACTGAATTAATGTCAGTATAACAACATTGTTCCAACATGCTTTTAGGTGTGTTGAATCACTTAATAAACCTTTAGAGGGAAGAGGAACATTCTTGGAGAGAGTGAGCAGTAAGCTTTTGGGGGAGCTGTCGTGTGTTTACTAGAGGAGAGCAATGCGAGAGTGAGCGAGAGAGAGAGAGAGAGGGAGAGGGAGGACTGACTGACGGAGTGAGTGAGGGAGGGAGAGAGAGAGAGAGAAAACTTTTCAGTTTTAAAGAGCGAGAGGAAGCGTGTGCTGGAGTCCCAACCATGCAGGTAAAAGCCTTAGCTAATTGCTTTAGTGTTAATTAAACGATGTTGACGCCGAATTGATCAAGAAGTTGCGATCGAGGGGGCGATGCGGATCTCATCGCGTCCCAAGCACGACTAATAATTAGATGCATACCATTTCACTGCGAATATTTAGTTACAATTCGAGTGTTAAAATCCCAACTTTTCTGCCTCGGTCTCTCATTTTGGCCCCGCCACCCCCTTTCGCTGCTCGTTGTGTTGCACGTCGCGCTTTTCGAGCAGCAATGCGCTTCATCCATCGTTAATTACTGCGTTCTGCAATTATTAAAACACACTTATAGTGCTCAATAACAACATTATATACTGTACGGCGAACTTAGACCGACAGCTGCAAGGTATTGGGTAAGATAAACGCTGAAGAGGGCATGGCAAACGGGTTGTTTTTAACACATCTATACGAAGCAACCCAAATTCATTAATTAAATAGCTTAGTCGAAGTAGGCCGCAATTTCCGCTGTGGAGCGGACGGCGGGCGGGGAATGTCTCAATGCCCGACCAACAGGCCACAATCAGGGGGGCGAGGAACTAATCAAGCCCGAGGTTTTCCATCTGAGAGCCGAAAGCCTATTTACACAATTCAATTAGTGCATTAAAGCAGACTTGTATTGCAGCATCTCGAGCGCTGCGATTGTTTTAGCGTTTAATTTATTCTCGCAGCTCTAATTCTGCGTCTTTGAGAAGTTTGTGGGCGATTTGCGGCTTGATACGCGATACATAATTAGTTGACCAATTTGTTGAGTGTGTTGTTAGCTGCGTTAGCCATGTGAAGTGCCACGAATGTTTATGAGAAAACGGCTTCTTTTGTTTTAACATTACCCTTCAAGTAAGAAATCACTAAAATCAGTCGCTTTGCAGCGATTAAAGTTGGAAAAGGGGGTAATTAGGGCAGCAGACTGCAGTGCGATGCACTTTAATGGGGTATTTGTCATGATTACACTTGAGTGAGTGAGTGTGTGTATGTGTGTGTTAGCGAGGCAGGCTAAAGCTCTCCGTTTCCAATTGATTCAACAGCACACGGGTCTTGCTAATTAGGCTGTGGGTTAATTAACGAAATCATCAAGAGTTATGGCGGCCATATGAGCTCGCTGTCGAACGGCAGTGTCCCGCGGCGTGTGGGTTCGTCTGTCTTTGACTTTTAGGAGAAGTTAATAGTACTTGTGTTGAGGATTCAGAGCATGTTTTCAGTCTAGCAGGGAAGCTAATTGGCGTGGCACTGTAGCACTGTTGGCATTTGATGTCTGTTCGTTCCTTGACAGTGGCATGTAAAAACGAAGCCAGAAACTGTATCATTTAAATAATTTTGCATGCATACGCTAAATGAAGTCGCTTAGATGTCAATTAAGATGTTTATGTCTCTGTTCTGGACGTATGTGTTATTTATTTATTTGGGTTATTGTTTTAAAGAGACATTACTGCCATTAACATCCCAGGGGATTTGCACCCATTATCTGTTATTTACAGCCCATGTCACCTTATTCACAAGGGGCAACATGTTGACAGATCAACACTATGATTTCACTCACATCAGCATATTATAAGACCAGTCAAGGTCAACATTTAGGCCTCCTCTGACGTTAAATAGCCTAGTTATTGCAGAACTGATAAATGCATGCATAATTCCGGGTGTTATCAGATCTGATTAACATGGGATGCCTCATATGAAGTGATGTACATTCAAATGCATGAATTATAAACAAAGCTGCAAGGTACTGCTTGTACAAATGTATGTTGTGTCTAGCAAAAAGAACATAAATGCATCTGTGAATTCAATTTCATGTCTTGTTATAAGTGCATAGCACAGATGGTATGGCCTATATAAATAAGTCAAAATGTTAGACCTTATTGTAAAGGTACTCTAAATAGATGAAAGGGGTGGTTTAATATATGGTGATATGTCCTAACATTATCATGCATAGTATTTTTGTTTTGATTTGTAAGTGTCAGCTTACATCAAAGCCAATTAATCTAATTAATGAGACAACTGTTGCATTTTTTTAAAGTATAAGTTTTGATGATTTAGCTTATTTGAACTGAACCACTATTTAGTGCTGATTGTACATTAGACGTGCACTGTCAGAAAGAATTCTATTACATTAGATGCGGTCTATAAAGTATGTCCAGATTTTATTTACTGTAATCACTTTTTATGTTAAGAAAAGGCTGATTCACCCCAAAATGATTGTCATCATTTACTCACCTTTGTGTAATTCCAAACTTACATGACTTTATTTCTTCTCTGAAACATAAAAATGATTTAAAAAAAAAATGTCTCAGTGGGGTCCAATGTTGTTTGGACACTGATGTTCTTCAAAACATCTTGTTTTGTATTCTGCAAAGATAGTCGTACAGGTTAGGAATGACATGAGGGTTAGTAAATGATGACAGAATTTAATTTTTAGGTGAACTAGCCTATTAAGACTTTAGCTTTATAAAGTGCTGCATTTGTTTCATGTATTTGTTAATATCAGATTTCTTTCAGATCACTGACGTGTTAAAAAAAGGACCAATTCAAATACACAGTATGCAGCTTGAGGGTACTTTAAACAAAAATACTGTAAAATATAATCAAAAATTTCTAAAAAAAAAAAAAAAAAAAGAATTCTGAAAATGAACGAGTAAAGAAATATTTGCCTTATTTAGATATGATTAAATACTATTACATATAATAATGTGACTTTGGTTTCAGGAGGAGCCAGGAGAAACTCTGGGAGGTGCCAATAATAGGGGTTCAATGTGGTTATGCCCTCTATGTCAGGAAAGTCAACCAGACCGTGAGAATCTCTCTCATCACCTTACGGACAAACACAGTGTCCTCCCAGCTTGCCTTGATAAGTTACTGGATATTGTGAGTACATTTACAAAGAGCACATTTTTATATATATATAAAAAAAAAAAAAAAAAGTTTAATATTATGTACGTTTTGGTGGTGCAGGCTCTGTGTATATATATATATATATATATATATATATATATATGACAAGCTTATAGAAGTGTTTTGTTTTTAAGTAAAGTGGTTTCCTCTTTTCTTAAGGCTGCTCCTAAGCACCCTTCCGTTGCCGAAGATGAAGAATCCAAAGCCCAAAATGATGCAGGTGAGTTTTGATCATCTATAAGTTATTCTGAAGTGTTTGTGTTTGTGCCACAGTGGTTCAACACTATCCCTGTACTGAGATCCAGGGTTCCAGTGTTATTGATACCCGGCTTAGGTTATGCACCACTGGACACACAATTGGCTGTGTTGGTGACCACCTCGCTTCAGTGGTTTCCATGGCAATGAAGCACCTGTAGGTTGTAGCCTACTGAGTGTGGGCCCCCACGAGTATTCAGTTTTTGTTCTGACTCCTGGACGTGATGATTGAAAAAGAAAAAAGATTTATTTAAATTTTCTGCTTTTAAATCTTGAAAACCTGATGTCCAGCATTTGTTTTCACGTTGGATATCAGGGGTTTCACAAGCTTTATAGAGTCAGGAATGGACCAGGGACCCTTTACATACTGTATAAACGGAGTGTTGTGTTTTAAGCATGATTTATAATAACATGTATAGTTTTATATTAATTTATGTACCTACTATATGATGTTGCAAAAACAACAAAATCTTACTTTTAGGTAGGGTTGGGTATCGAAAACCGGTTCCATTTTAGAGCTGGTTCCAAATTTCCAAGAACCGGGTATTCGATAAGACACGTGCATTTCGATTCTGCTTAACGATTCCTGCGTTTGCATTTTAATGTTTATTGAAAACCATTTGAGTGCAGGAACGGAAAGAACTTGCATGCTGTTTGCGAACAGCGCACAAGTCTGAAGCGCAAGTGTGAGCACAGAGAATAGCGTCTCGGTGCGGATTCCCATTTTATGTCCGTTCTCGAACTGTTCCGTGCATTTACGTTGCAGAAAAGGTTATTCCGGGCCAGAACTGACTGACTTTTATATTCGTCAACCAGTGTGCAGAAAACTACGTCAGTATATCATCATAAACACAGACGTTTTTGTCTTAAGTGAACGTAAAGAGATGAGAAAGAAAACGCAAATGTACAGTATTTTTTAGATCTGCATGTATTCGGTGTTAAAGAGACAGCAGCCTAATAAACGCACTGCCTGTCATTAATATTAATCAAATAACAAAAGAAAATCATTCACTGAACTTGACTGAATATCTTTAATAACTATTATTAATTATTATATGTTTTATTTATGAAAAGAAATCTATGCAGTGTTTTTAAATTTTTAATTACAGTTTCTGGAAGTTTTTTCGGGAAGTTTACCGGAAATTTGGTTCAGTTGTATTTATGATATTGCTAATTGATTTGTTTTTACTGTGGTATTTTTGTAAAAAGCATAGGCAGAAGTTCCTCTTGTAGGCCTAAGTGTTCTGTAGGTTGCAGATTTTTGCTCATGTTATTCGGCTGCAACAGAATGCTTTGTAAAAAGACAGAATAAATGTTTGACTTCATTTGGTTTATATTGGATTTTTTTATCTTATTGGAATCAAAACTAGGAATCGAAAAGAATCGGAATCGATAATCGGAATCTATAAAATTCAAACGATACCCAACCCTACTTTTAGGATATATTTATTGTAAACTTTAGCTTTGGTTAAATGTTACTTAAAGGCAGGGTATGCAATTTTTCAAAAACGTTTTAGAAAACCGAGTCGGGCCGAGTCCCATAACAAACGTGTAGCCAATCAGCAGTAAGGGGTGTGTCTACTCGTGATGTGGAGGAGAGAGCGTTCAGTGAACAGCCGAGCCGAGCGACAGAAAGATAGAGATGGCGGATAAAAAACAAAAAGAGGAAAACGACTGCGGAACGATAAGGCAAGAAGTAGGACCCGTGTAAATATCAGATCAGCTTTCCAGCGCTGGAGAGAACTCAAGGAGCGGAAGGCCTGCGATCGGACGCCGAGGTTGCTTTGTTTCTTCTCCATAGGTGAGTAACACCGTGTCTACACCGGACGCTCCGCGACGCAACAGCTAAAGCCTGCCTACACTGGACGCGTGTATTTCAGGTGAGAATGTAGTTGTTTAAAACGCAAATCTGCGGTTTATTTATAAAAACAGCGCCTATTTGAAAATGTGCTTCGCCGATTTCGGAGACGCGAGCTCCACGCGCTCACCGGGCGCTCAGTGCTCAAGTATCCTGAAGAGAGGAGCATAGCCTCGGCTAGTCCTTCTGACATTTGCCGCTGGCTCTGATGTCTCTGTAGTGGATAAACATAAGATATAATTCGTTTTGGGTAAATCTAACTGGTA
>JAFVLL020040976.1:0-12095 GCA_021397915.2 Tor tambroides
GTGAGTGCCTTGCATAAATGCAAGCACCCACTAATAATAATAATAAGCTTAAGTAGAAGATCAGTAGGTTGGCTTTCTCAAGCCAACCTAATAAGGTAAGAAATGTGCATACTGTTAAATCTACACCTGCCATGGTGTTTCCCTCTCCGAGTGTGTCCTAAAGCCAATGAGGAGGGGAGATCTTAATCTTAGCACTCAGCATACCCAGCCTAAAAAAATTCACCACTCGCCACTGTCATATACCTGCTCTGGAGGGCCGGTGTCTTACAGAGTTTAGCTCCAACTTAATACACCTACGGGAAGTTTTTTAAGTTCTCATCTCCGGCTTTTAAAACCTCCTTTTCCTACAGAGTTTAGCTCCAACCCTAATCAAACACACCTGTACATGCTAATCAAGGTCTTTATTACTAGAAAACTAAAGGCAGGTGAGTTTTATCAAGGCTGGAACTAAACTTATCAGGAAAGGGGACTTCAAGGGCCAGCGTTGAGAACCACTGTGGTTCACCATATTGCTAATTCTTAAAGGGGTCATCGGATGGCCATTTTCCACAAGTTGATATGATTCTTTAGGGTCTTTATGAAAAGTCTAACATATTTTTGGTAATTTTTTAATGGTAGAGTAAAACAACACCCTTTTTACCTTGTAAAGCAAGCCATTTCAGTGCATGTCTCTTTAAATGCTAATGAGCTACTGTTCACCCCGTCCCTCTCTTCCGTGGGGTGACAAGCCGTTCTCATGAGACTGTAAACTTTAGCCACAGAACTTGCTAACTAGCACATTATTAGGAAAGGCGATTTGTAAGATTCATAAAAAAACTTATACTCACTTCTTCCGTAGGTAAAGCTGGATTACGAATGATTCACGCGAACATAGACACGTTTAGGTAGATTGGGAGGCGCATTCCCTTCAAAAAAAAAAAAAAAAACGTTATCCACTGCGTCTTCAGCAGCTCAGATGTCGGGAGTAAATGACAACTGCTATGTTCATTATTAGGGCTGGTTTTTGACATTTTATGATTCAACTCGATTCTCATTCACGAGCTACCAATTCGATTCGATGTTGATCATTTTGGATACATATCAGGTACAGTACATGACAAATTTTCTCAAGGAAAAAAAGTCTGAACTAATGCTGTAAAATATACATGAGTCAGTTGGTACAACATTATAATATTGAAGGTTAAAATTGACTTGTGCTGCCAACTGCTTGAATTGCACTTATAATAATTAAGTTACATTTACTTCAATTAGTTTTTTTTAAATATACACATTTAAATAGTGGCTAAAAACTTGGACAGATTTATTCAAACATAAAACATTAAAGAACAATAAACAATTATGATGAATGTTATATGGTGCATACATTTAGCAAAATGCTCCTCTCTACAGTTTATTTTTCTGGATGACTAACAACCTTATGGTCACCGAATATGCTTTCTGAGGTAAATGTGTTGTTACATGAATTGTTTACAAGCTGTTATATTGATGTCTTTGCGCAGCTCAAACACTGATTGAGCGATTAAATGAGACAGGATACGGATTGTAAATTTTACTCTCTTTTAACTTATCTTCGGATGTTTAGTCATGTTTATTTTGTGCTGAAACTGGTATTAATGTGGAGGAGATGATCAGTTCACGTGCGCCTCGTGCTGCCGCGTCTTTGAACTGAGGCGCTACAGCATTCTGTCACTCCAGAATAAACAGCGCCAAAACGGCATTTATTGTTTGAATACTGCAATACAATGGACAGAATTTGAAATCTGAGACTTTGTTTCATATTAAAAGTACCAATGCACAATGCTTATTGTGATTTATTGGATGGGAGGTGCGCTTCAATGTTCCATCCATTAACTGAAAACAGCCTAGACTAATCGATTCTTGGGATTTAAGAATCGATATCGTTTCGTAAAAATGAGAATCGATTAAAATCGAGATGGATACTTTTTACCCCGCCCTATTCATTATTACATCCAACAACAAAACACCTTATTTGCTCAGGAGACAATCTTGTCTACTTCTTCGCCGACATCAAAACAAAGGTGGACTGATGACAGCTCACTTAGGGCGGATCTGTGCCAAGACAGCTGTGTCAGTCAATAGTCGTGGGAGGGGCCTGTGCAGAAATATGTCACTCTGCCACTCTGATCCAAAAACCTTCAAGCTGGCATTTAAACCTTTTATTATTATTAAAGAAAAAAGGAGCTATTAATTGTCAATAATGACTTAATTCATGGTCAATAAAGCAAGGTTATCATTAATGTGAGTAGTTTTGGGTTGTGGCAGGGCTCATTAATGGCAAGCTCACACTACAGCTCTCTTGCCATTATGTGATTCAGACTTAAAGCTGCACTATGTAACTTTTGGTAACTATGTAAATTTTCATAATTTCAGCTCTGTATGCTACTAGAACAAAATTAAAAATAAAACAATCAAGATGAAATTTTAGATGAAATTTAAGCTTTAATTCAATGGGTTGAACCAAAATATAACATAAAATGCTTAAGAATTACAACCATTTTTATACATAGTCCCCTCATTTTCAGGGGCTCAAATTAGACAAATAAATATAATCATAAATGTTCATTTTTGATATTTTGTTTAGAATCCTCAGCAGGCAATGACTGCCTTAAGTCTGGAACTCATGGACATTACCAGAGACTGGGTTTCCTCCTTTGTTATGCTTTGCTTGGCCTTTACTGCAGCTGACTTCAGTTATTGATTGTTTGTGGGTCTATCTGCCTTTAGTTTTGTCTTCAGCAAGTGAAATGCATGCTCACATTGTGTTGAGATCAGGAGACTTGGCCATTGCAGAATATTCCACCTTCAAAAACTCTTTTTGCTGTATGTTTTGGGTCATTGTCCACTTGTACTATGAAGCGCTGTCCAATCAACTTTGCTCCATTTGACTGAATCTGGGCAGACAGTATATCCCTGTACACTTCAGAATTCTTCCGGCTGCTTCTGTCCTCTGTCACGTCATCAATAAACACCACTGACTATGCATGCTCATGCCATCACACTGCTTCACTGTGTTTCACAGATGATGTTGTATGCTTTGGATCATGAGCTGTTCCAAGCCTTCTCCATACTTTTTTCTTCATGTCATTCTGGTACAGGTTGATCTTAATTTCAGCCGTCCAAAGAATGCTTTTCCAGAAGTGGTCTGGGCTTTTTTAGATGCTTTTGGCAAAGTCTAATCTGGCCTTGTTTGCACCTTGTGGTGAACCCTCTGTATTTGCTCTTGTGAAGTCTTCTCTTGATTGTAGACTTTGACAGTGATATGTCTACCTCCTGGAGAGTGTTCTTCACTTGGCTGGATGTTGTCAAAGTGTTTTTCTTTACCATGGAGATGATTCTCCGATCATCCACCACAGTTGTGCTCTGTGGATGTCCGGGCCTTTTTATGTTGCTATGCTCACTTGTCCATTTTTTTTTTCTCAGAATGTACCAAACCGTTGATTTGGCCACTTCTAATGTTCCTGCTACCTCTGAAGGATTTGTTTTGTTTTTGAGGCCTAACAATTGTCTGTTTCACTTGTATGGAGAGATCCTTTGACCGCGTGATGTGGGTTCACAACAACAGCTTCCAAATGCAAATGGCACACTTAGAATCAACTCCAGAGCTTTTACCTGCTTAATTGGTGTAGAAATAATGAAAGAATAAGCCCACACCTGTCACTATACAGTTTTTGAGTCAATTGTCCAGTTACTTATGGTCCCTTGAAAAAGGGAGGAGGTAAATATTAAAGAGCTGTAATTCCTTAACCTTTCCTCCAATTTTGATGAGAATACCCTCAAATTAATGCTCAGAGTGTGCATTTTAAGCCCATATTCATCATATAACTTTAACTTGAATATGTTTTGGTCATCAGCTAAAATAATAAAAACTGTCCCCGTGTCCAAATATATATTGACCTGACCGTATAATTGTTTTTATATACTCTACATTTGTTTATAATGTATATTATGTAAATGTCATCCAATGTAAGTACAGTTTGGAGCATGTTCCAGATTTTGACAATAAAGGTGATTTGATTTTGACCTGCCCAGTCTACAATAGTCCAAATATTTATTATATCCAAATATAAATACTTATTGTAGGTGTACCGTAGTGATTCAGGATAAGACAAAAACACACACTTTCAGGCTCCGTCTCACGCTCTCATTCTTCCCAAGTAAACCTAATGCCAAACTGGCAACCCTGCTTTGATATGAAACTCAAACAATAAATATAGCTGCAAGCAGCAATTAAGGGGCCAAGCACAACAGAGATAAAATGAAGAGCTAAGAAGCTGTCTTTATAAAACAGAGTTCCGGTCCTTGATTCTAATTGGATGAGCCACATTCAAAGCCATTGTAAATTACTCTACAAACATGACCTTTTGACCTCATTAGTTCAGTATTTTATCAAAATGAACTGTTTATTTAATTAAGTATGAGTAACCCCTGCTGGCGTTAGGTTTGTGTCTTTCTCTTTTAATTTTGAGACCATGTGGTCACCATGCTTGTTATAACACATACCAAGTTTGGTCAGAATCCACTTAAAGCGTTGCAAAAATATAGCCTCATGTCCAATTTTGCACAAACTTTGTCAAATTCATTAACATGCTTTGGTATAACAAAACGTTTTTGATAATTTTTTGCCAGCATTGTCTGAAGATGATCTGAGCCAATTTTGGTGAAAATTGAACAAACTGTCTAGGATGAGTTTGAAAAAGCAGATTTTTTCACAAAATCAAAATTGACCTGAAGAAATGTAAATTTTGGTATGCATTCCACTCCACATGCTATTACACCTTATGGTTCAAAAGTTATTAGCAGAAATATGCGTGCAAATTTGACCTATTGGTGGCACTAGACAGTTTAAGACTCCAAAATTGCTATGGTTAATATTGAGACTGTCCTTTATTTGCGTGCCAAATTACATAACTTTACCGCAGCTCATAGAACTTTAGGTTCTATGAGCTGCCATAGACTTCCAGAGCAGAAGAAGAATAAGAATATAGCTGCAAGCAACAATTATTGGGGCCAACCACTACAGAAGCAAGGCAGCAAGCATCAGACCAACTGCAGTGTTGTAGACATGAAAGAGTTTTGCTAAAAACTGCAAAAAATCTTGACCTTTAGTATTTTGCATTTTGGTGTGCATTGGAAGAAGAATGCCAATGGATACAATAGGTGCCATCGCACCTTCGGTGCTTGGTCCCTAAAGAATAAAATAGAATTTAATTAAGTTAAATGGGGCGGAGCTAGGGTTGACCACCCCACTCATAACTGCTACTTCTGTCTCTTTTTTTCTCATTACAAGATGTGCAATTATTTAGTCGCAGACCATCTTTACAGCCACATCAAACCGGACACATTTCAGACACGCACTCCACTTCACCTCCGCACCAGGTGAAAGTCAAACGGCACTGTGCTCATAACGTGTGCTCTTCAATTGCACATACAAATGCGCCAGCGAGCACTATAACCTGTATCATTTCATATCAAAGCACAAAATAAACTACAAGCAATGTCGTGGTCAGTTAAGTTGCGAAGTTACCAAAAAGGCAATTAAAACTGCACATGCCTTGGAGGAACTTCTGATTTGACTATTAAGCTTATATGTACTGTATATATTTCCCCAATTAAAAAAAAAAAAAAAAAAAAAAAACTGCACATGGATGTAATATGTCATATGAGTGACAAGAACATGTCTCTGAAATGGATTTCCAAACTGTCCTGGAGCAGCCCAGCACTGTCTCCCTCATCTAACACACCCAATTCAACTCATCAGCTAATTAGTAGAGACTTTAAGACCTGAAGTGGGTCAGAAAAGGTAAAGATAGTTGAAACAAAATACGTTGCATCAGATCCGCATCACAATCAGCAGCGGCAGCTCTTAACCAATAAATAATTTTCATAAGTCTTAACTTTGTCTTGTTTTAAGCTCTAAACACACTGCACAATTTTCGGCTGTCCCAGACGAAAATTGGCATCGTGAAACAATCGTGGCGATTTCTGTGATCATGGCTCCTAATCGGTGGTCCTGTGTCACACAGTGAGAGAGTTTCAAAGACGGCTGTTGTCATGGTCTTGCGACTAAAGATAGCCTACGATACAGCATGATCATCGCACAGCGTGTTTGCTGGTATGATCCACGTTTACTGACCAACCAATAAAAATACAACATGAAATCAACGCGACATGGTGCTAAAACATAAAACTGCTTAGCTCAAGCTCTTATCCCTTTCTCTATCGCCACATCTACTTTTTTCAGCACATAAAAACTACAACTGCTAAAGTGTGATTTATCATGCTCATTTTGTTTACCTCTAGCGCATGCTGATGACGTTTTATTCTTCTGTAGTAATGTGCGACGTATCGTACGAGTCAATAGGTGTCATCATCGTACAGTCTACACACACGTCGTAGCCAAGTTTATTAGATCCATGTCGCACAGTGTGACATGCAGTGATCTTATAGGATTGCTAAAATCATGCAGTGTGTTTTGGGCTTAAAAGAATAGCAGCCAAATAACCTAATAACCAGCTGCTGTGATGTCTGTTAATCAAAGAACAAAAGAAAAAAAAAAAGAGGAGGAAATCAATAACTTTCGTAGCTTTAAGAATTCATCTGTATTTAATTTTGAATTTAGTGTTTGATAACTTTATTTAATTTCTGTATATTTCTACTGAAGGGGGCTGTATGACATTTATTATAATAGGTTTATGTTAAGATTGTTTTAAGTTCACTTAAATTTGAAGTTATTTTTAAAGTCTAATAAATGTTAAAATTGATAGCTTTCAATTATACTGTAATGTTGACTGGCTATAGTTAATAGTTAAATATTAGCGGGAAAAACTATTTTATAGAGAAATCAGTAGTATTGGTATCAGTGATACTCTCCTTCAGTCATAAAAAAAGATGCCATTAAACAAATATTAAAAAATATACTGTCTTTATGTTGTTTGTACATTACTTTGAAGATTGAATTTGAAATTACTGCAATAAAAGTATATTTAAAAACTTTAAAGTTGGGTGGGATTAATCATGATTAATTTCAGAAAAATGTGCGATTAATTTTTTTAATCAAATGACAGCACTAATTTTGACATGATCAATAACTAGATTTGTTTAAATATTAAATTTACAAAAAGTTAGTAACTCACATCTTAATTTTTTTTTTTTTTTTTTTAAAAGATACTCATATAAGCACACACCATGCAAGCATTTCCTGAATTTAACCCAAGAAAAGTCTTTCAAAAGTGCTGAGAAAAACAAGGCAAACTGAACTGATATGAATTCATACTGAATCAAGATTGAAATTGACATTTGTGTTACTACCATGCCTCCCTTGGTAGTAACACAAATGTGTTCAAAATAGTTACAATCAAATTTTTCAACACAACAAAGTTACATAGTGGAGCTTTAGAAAAGTGCCTTAAAATAGATGCAATACAAAGTCCTTGAACATAGAATAGAAATTTATTACTAAAATGTTAACTAAGTCAAGTTTAATTATATTTCCCCACACATATATTTGTTTCATCATATATCAGGGTTTGGCACACAAGCAGTACAGAGGCTCTCATCTCATATTCTCATGTTTTTTTTTTAAATATTCCACAGGAACTTAACCCATTTATCAATGGTCAGAAAAGTGAATTACATCTTGCACACGAGCAGGAAAGTCATTTATATTAGATGCTGTGCTGCAAGGAAAGTAAAACTGAATTACATGATGAAATCTGTGCTTTTATTACAGTAAAAGCTCCTTTCATGTAATCATAATGTTATATTGTGTCATGTTCATCCAAGTAAAACTGACAAAAAAAATACAGAGCCCACTTTATTGGTATTTAAATAGAACATACTTACATTGAACTTTATGCACTGTATTAAGCAGTACGTAAATATTGAATGAAAAACGTTTATTGCTTTATGAAATTGTCTGAAACGTCTAGCAAATATTGCATCTGTAAGGAAGTATGTACGTGTTGCTGTCACGTTTCTAGTTTTCTACCAGATCAACTTCTGATGCTACATTTACAACTGGGCTTTAGAAAATATGTGTAAGACACAACAGATGTTCTTTAGTGAACCATTTGAGTCACAAACATTCAACTGAAATCATCAGTTATAAAATTAGTGCCTGCTGGTTGTTTTACTTGCTCTTCATTTAAAGGGCTTTGATGAGCAAATGTAGACAGCAGTTTGTCTGGTCATGTGATCTCAACATGTCTGTCCACATGAGGCGACCCGCTCCATGTCAAATAAAACCACGTTAACTACGACACTCATATGACATTCTTCAAAACTATTATTCATTTCTGTAGAGCTGGACATTTTAATAATAATCAAATGACTGAGTTCAGCTTTGAGAATGAAAACCAACCTGTTTGTTCCTCAGTATCTTCTTGTTTCACTCTGAATGTTTCTTCAATCTTCATTTCTTCACTCTCTACTTTAATAAACAGCATCTTTTTAATCGTGGAATTTCAGTTGCTTCACCAGGAGTTTTTTCTGTGTGTTTAGACACTCTGTCCTGTTTAAGATGAGAATAATTATCAGAGAGAAAAATAAATGCAAACTAAATCTCTGGGTGCGTCTCAATCAGCTCCCTAGTTCAGTAGTCAGTGCACTGGTAAGGGAGTCAGTCAGAGTGAATGGACTTTAATGACCTTTAAAAAAAACCAACAACTAGAACTACAAATGAATTTAAAAAAATGAATAAAAGAACAATCTTTATTTAAAGTTCTTGACTGGTATTTAACTATTTGTAGATCACATTTAATAAATTAGACTTATATGCAAATCACAGATCTTTTCATGAATAAGTTTTCATTAACTAGGTTGTTACTGTTAGTTGCTTGATTGTTCCAGGGCAACTTCGCACAAAAAACAAGTAAGCAATACATTTCATACAGTTTTTTTAGTTTAAATTCCGTTTTTCCATCGCCACTCGCCAGCGACCGAATTCATGTTTATGATGAACTGATTCACGGTAATAGGGAGCGAAATGAGACGCATCCCTTACGAAAATTAACCATGGTTTTACTATAAACAAAAAACATGGTTACTATAGTTAAACACTGGTAACCACAAATCAACCACGGTTTTGCTACACTAATCATAATTTAACCATGGTATTTGTTGTAAAGCTGGTTATACAAATGGTAATTAATACCAAAATATAATATTAATATTTTCTGTTACTCATGCATGGATGCATTTTATTCACACAAAAATAACGTATGCAAAGATGAGCATGACAAAGCATTACAACATTACATTCAATAATATTTAATTCGCTTGTAAAAACTGTACAATGAATGCTTTGTATCAATTTAAACACTATAAATGCTTTAAAAACAAACCTTTCTTCAGCCAAATCACAGACGCAGGAGCGCGGCGCAGCCTTATGACGTCACATCGTCAGACAAAATAAAAGCCCAGTGTACTGCATAGAAATTTACATACAGAAAACAAAGATATATTTACATATCAGATAGCATTCAGTTATATATATATATATATATATATATATATATATATATATATACGTTGATATATATATATATATATATATATATATATATATATACAATGATGTACTGAAAATAACTAACAATGAAAGTAATATGTGAAATGCTACCTAAAAGGCAAAACAGTCATGTCTGAGTGGAAATACACACACACGCACACATTGTTGTGCAACATGCACAGGAACAATTACCCAGCCTTAATGTTTGACATAGTTAATATATTGGTTAAAATGCTGCATTATTTTGTTTATTTCCTGGATGTGTATCTTGTTTATAATTACAATGAAAATCACACTTGTATGATGTTGTATAGTATTTCTACAGTATTACTGTGAGTTTTAGGCTGGAGAGCATTGCAAAAGTATAATTGTGTGAAAGTGCAGAAGTGGTCGTATAGAGTTATTTCGGGGTCAAAGAGATAAGGATGAGGACACTATACACATCGCTCGACAGATGACTAAATCTATACTCCAAGCATAGAAGAAAACTTGTATTAGAGCAACTTTATAAGTAGTACGCAGGAAGTATGTTGCTGTGGATGAAAAGTGATGCCGACAAGAGAAGTACTCACCAAGTGCGGAGGAGAAGAATTAAGACAGGGCATTTTAAAAGGGGCGTTCCCAGTCTGGATTACCTAATTTGGGGAGGTCACTAATTCATTTTTGAGTATTCATGACAATAACAGTGACATCAGAAAAATGTTTTAACAACATTCCAAGATCTATCATGTTTATTGCAACTAAACTATATATATAAAAATATAGAGAGAGAGAGAGAGAAAGAGATGAACTTAGTGTTGAGCCACTTAATCTTCTTGTAGGTATAGACAGTAGCAAGACAGCCTTAACGTTATGAGTAGTTAAACATGACACTGTTACTTGAACCAGGGAGCAGGTATCATTTTTCAAAGCCACTTGTCTATGCCAGGCTTTCTCAACCCTGGTCCTCGAGGGCCACTGTCCTGTAAATTTTAGCTCCAACCCTAATCAAACACACCTGAACCAGCTAATTATGCTGTTCAGGATTACTAGTAAACTACAGGCAGGTGAGTTTGATCAAGGTTGGAGCAAAACTCTGCAGGACAGTGGCCCTCTAGGACCAGGGTTGAGAACCCCTGGTCTATGCCTGTCTAAAGCCAGACAACAAAATGAACTGAACCAATGGACTAATATTTTCAACTATTAAAATTTATAAGGAACAATGAACAGTCCCCATATATTTTGTATAGATATCACAAAATAAAGAACTTAAAATTGTTTTGCACTCACATGCATATAATTTCAACCTGAACACAGAGCAGTATTTTCCCCCATGGAACTACATGGAACTACATGGAACAGAATTATACAGTATACCTGAACATAGATACACAGTCAGTATCTCCATAACCACTAGGGTCAGTGGAGTCAAGAATATGTATACTTTTGGCAGCAAAACCTGTAGAATGCAGCATAGCCTGTCTGTGTGTGTTGGTAGTTATTCCTAGTTTTAGTGTACTACCCTTACTACCTAGATAAAGACAAGTTGTAAGCCTAATTGTGATTACCATAGAAATAAACCAAATCAAAAATCGCTATCAGGCAAACCCATGGGTAAAAATAATGACTTCATTTTCAAAGACATTTCCAAAATGTATCACATTATTTGAAGACAACAACAACGTACACACAGGGTCCAGTGACTTGACTTGCATCTAGGAAAAAGGATGCAGTCTTTTGAAGATGCATCAGCCTGTTGGAGTAAACAGAGGCTTAACAAAAATATAAGTTACAGTATTAAGTGATGATAACATTGAAGCAGTGCATTGAAATTAAAATCCAATTTTCTAAAAAACCACTTACAGGCAGGGACAGAAATGGATCACAATTGAGAGGTGGTTACCAAGTGGCCACGACATATGCATAGATAACATTGCCCTGGATAAAAAAAAGAAAAAACTACTTAAAGCACAAGTGTCATATATTATCTTTATATCTTTATTACTTATTGTTAAACAAGTTGGTTAATCATACCCATATTACCTTCTGTCCAGCAATGCGGGATAGTGGAGAAAGGCAACAATTCACCATCTAATGTATGTGTCAAGGGTTGTGTGAAGAAGAACTTAAAATTGACACTCAAAACAGAATCAGAATCAGAATGAGCTTTGTTGGCCAAGTATGTTTACACATACGAGGAATTTGTTGTAGTGACAGAAGCTCCACAGTGCAACAGAAAGACAGCAACATGACAGGACACAGATAATAAAAGAATAATACCCAAATATCCAAATAGGCAATGTACAAAACAGCAAAAACTCAATATATAATATAGACAATTATGTATGTACAGGTCAAGTATGTGCAAATTTGAAATGAGAAATAAAATAAAATAAGTGAGTGTGGTGAATAAATAATAGAGTTGTGTGTTCCGTGTTTATTGTCGAGTGTTCATGAGATGGATTGCCTGAGGGAAGAAACTCTTTCTGTGTCTGGTCGTTCTGGTGCTCAGAGCTCTGTAGCGTTGACCAGACGGTAACAGTTCAAAGAGGGAGTGTGCTGGATGTGAGGGGTCCAGAGTGATTTT